>JAVXUO010001520.1:0-132500 GCA_033065855.1 Escallonia rubra
ATCAAAATCATAAAAGGTTTTAATATTGGGCTTGCACGTGAGACACCCCAATGCTTTACCTGAACTTGAAGCTGTAGGGCTTTAATATACTCAATGGCATCGCCAAGCAATGAAGATGCATTTCGCTGTAAAGAGAAAGGAACACTGAGGATTAGCTACAACGATAAAGCAAGTAATTCTGGTGAAAGAGCGATAAAATGTGCTGAATTTAGTATTCAATAGACTTCTTCTTAGTGTGACCCCCCTTAACAAGTTAGAGGTGCTATTAACCTCCATAGGTTAGGTTTATGGCTTTGCCATTAATTTGGTAATTTTTAAAAACCAATAGTTGGTGGCAAAATTCGTCAAAGCAAATTCAAAGCATTGAGCAATGGGTGGGATGCCTCTTCTCATGTGTCGCTTAACTTGTTTCGAGTGGACAAATGCATGAAATGATTCAAATTGGGTGACAATTTTTCTTGTAATGAAAATTTATAATTTCCGCATGTTTCCGAACAACCCTGTCAAATGCTAGTTATATTATTATTTTCCTCATGGGGGATTACATGCTCAACGGAGCAAATACTGTACCAAGAGAAAGCTTATCACTCATCGAGTTATTGTTTATAAACGAGCAAAGCAGAGATGTTGCATTTTCTTTTTCATTTTGCTCTGCAAATTTAAATGTAAAGAACAAAAAAAGGAAAAAAGATTAACCAAGCAAGCACAAACCTTACGGCAGTGGGGTATCAGTTCCTGGAGAACCTTCATCTTTTCATTAAACCGATCTCTACGCCTCTGTTCATAGGTTCGTTCGAGGTGAGAAAAACAAATATATAAAGCAATTTTATTGTGCAGCAACAAGATTCTACAATGAGTAATCAATACTTCTTCATAGCCCGAGCAGCCAAGCAAACCGAAAGAAAATTGAAAACAGAACAAGGTACCTAGCTAAAGAAAAATGAACAATATACGGGAAAAGCTTTGGCGGCTGTTGGATTTGTAGAAAGATAGTTACAATCCTACATATAGTGACAATTAATGGTTATTAAATGTCTTTAATAATATTTTTTTTAGCGATACTAAAAAGAGTGCTCTGACTTGTTGTTTAATGTGTTAACAAATTAATAAAGCCGCTAACCATATATAATGACAGTCAATTATCACTGTATAAGATATTGTAATTGTCACTATATAATAAGTAGCAACCAAGATTCAGTCCGAAAGATTAGCGTTCCCCTTAGACAGGGGCAGAGCTACACTGTGACGAAAAAAAAATTATTTCAAAAATCACATGGTCTACTACTCTGCTCTCTCTCTCTCTCTCTCTCTCTCTCTCTCTCTCTCCCCCCTCTGTGCGACATCTCCCTCTCTCTCTTCTGTGCGACAGCTCACAACCACTGACCCTCACAGTCAGCCATGGTCACGGGCTCACCAATTCAGGCCATTCGGCCCCTTCGGCAAGCAAATCGCAGACGGACGATGGCAGAGCAGACACGGACCACGGCACCACCCCCCAATGCCAACGATCTAATTGAGCTTGATTTTCTCTCTCTCTCTCTCTCTCTCTCTCTCTCTCTCTCTCTCTCTGTGGATTATGGTAGCAACGGCCATGAGTCCCACGACCACGAAGTCACGGCGCACGAACGATCTAGGGTTCCGAGTTCTGAGGAAGCCCATCGGCGGGAGGCGACGAGTCTTTACTCTTTAGGGACCTCCCCTTTCTCTGGCCTTCCCCAACCCGTCAGCCCCCTCCGACGTCAGCCCCCAGCTCCTTACCAAAGTCTCTGTTCCCCTTTCCGCTCATATGAATTCATCTCTCTTGGATCTGCTTGACCGGACTCGCCATTCAAGCTCAGCCCGAACATCCTTCAGGCTTCAGGATCAAGCTCATTCACGTAAATCAGTATGTTGTGATTCTTGATGTTGTAAAGAAATTTCTTCTTCTTTTTTTTCATTGTGCTTTATATATTTCGAGTCTTTACTTGTTGTAAACAATCTGGATTATGAGGAAAATGAGGCCAATTTGGTTGTTTGCTATTAAACTAAAATTCTTGAAGGGGTGTTTAGTTTCTTGGAAAAATTTCACAGGAAGGAATTGGAATTTTGGGATTGGGTTTTGTTCGGTTCTTTGATTTGTAAACGTGGTGGTGTGTTTTTTATTTTTCCGGATCAATTGATTTTTGGGTGTCGTGAGGGTTATTGTTCTTCTCTAGTTTCTATTGAAAGACATTGATTTTTATTGGAACTGCTTATTTGCTTATGTGTGCTAATATCTTGAGGAAATAGGCAAGAAAAAATATTTGATTTTGTGAAATTAGCTGAATACTTGTCAGACATTGATAATGATTGTACATTTGTACTTATAATTATGTTTGAACCAAATTGAGAGGGACACGGTAGAGACGGCAGAATCCAACATCTCTTGTGTATCTAGTCTGGGCGTGGTATGTATGGAGCTTGGATCTGGAGATGGGCAACGTGAAGGATGTTGTGAGAGAGAGAGAGAGAGAGATTGTTTTTCGGTTGGAATTGCAGATATAGGGGGAGAAATGGAAGAGATATATATATATATATATATATATATATATATATATATATATAGTTTTCTAATTAACACGTTGAGGAGAGTTTAGAAAAATGGTGCACAATTGAATGGGTGTAACTTTTCTCTAACATAGCATCCAGAAAAGTTTCAAGGTGTTTTCAGGTTTTTCTGCACTCTTTGAGTATGTGTATTCAAAACAATTACAAAAAATAATAAAAAGTATTCTGAAAAAACACTACAAGAAAAATGGTTTACAACAACGAACACAGTTCGTCGGGAAAGGTTTCTTATATGTCAAGAAAGACATTCAATGACGAAAAAAGTTCGTCGCGCAATTCCGTCAAAGACTCGCCGTCAAGAAATGTATTTTTCGACGAATACATGTGTTCGTCGACAAAAAGTAGATTTGTTGACGATTTTTTACTTCGTCAAGGAATGTCCAATATTTAACGACGAACTATTTCATCGTAATAGGTTGCTCGGATTTGTTGCTAGATGTTCAACTTCGTCAAGAATGAATTAATTTGTCGACGAACTTGGATTCGTCAAGAAATGAGTCATCGTCTTTTCCCTTGACATCTTTATTTCGTCGCTAATTGTTACCTTTGTTGACGAACTCAAGTTCGTCAAGAAAAACTTTGATCATCACAAAACTTCCTTGAGATACTTACTTTGTCGATAATAGTGACATTTGTTGACGAACTTAAATTCGTCAAGAAATCAAAAAATTCTTCCTTGACATACTTTTCTTCGTCAATAATGGTAGCATTTGTTGATGAACTCAAATTCGTCACAAAAAACATTGATCGTCACAAATCTTCCTTGACATCTCTAATTCATCGTTAAAAAACTACATTCACCGACAAAAAAAATTGTCATTACTTGTTGCCCCTTTAGCGACGAATATTTTGTTCTTTGATGAGTATCAAATTCTAAACATTTTAATTAACGACAAATAATAGAACGATTAAGCGACAAATAGTAGAAAACGTTTTAATCTAATATATAAACTAATGCTATCCATTACAAAGATTTACTTGGTTACAAGGCGAGGACATAAGTACATATAGCAACCAAGCTTGACATATATTTTAAGTACAAATTAGAACTATACAATGCACATGTTGATGCCAAAAAAAAGAAAGAAAACCATCCTAGTGGTCGGTGACACATAAAATATCAACCTCTTGCTTCATATCATGTCCAAAGATGATATGTGTATATATCGCATCCGAGAACACCGCAACTAAAAGAACAATGATCGCAAGCCTGCATTAAAAATGAAAAGAGGAATTAAAGTATTCGTGTTAAGATGTTGCTCAAACATCGATCTCCATACTCCATGCAATCCACCACAATCAATTACATCTTTTTTCTTATCACAAATGCGCGCACAATCAAATTACTCAATCATGTTTAGCCTCTCAAGAAGCAAGTATAAGATAGCTAAAGAAATTAAACTTGTTCAGTGCAACATATATACAATGGACGTTTACAAATGAAATCTCTATCTAAAAAGCAATACTCCACCGGCAATCAATGTAGTACAATCGTATCCTTAATTAAAACTAAAATGTAGGATGCACCTATAGTAGTTCTAGCTTGGACCATGAATAGGCCGGTTAAAGAGAGCGATTGTGGGAAAAAAGATTAGATATAAAGTAACATCGAGTTCCGTTGGGTGGAATTCTGTTATAAATAAAGTTCATATTTTCCAAATAGTTAGAGCTTGGTTTAGAGCTATTCAGTGGTTGGACTTCAAAGGATTTTAATCAGGGCAGGCTAGAATTTCCGAAGCTATGGACTAAACTTTACTTGTTAAATGTGCCACAAAATCATCGTGCAAACAATGGGTCCCCCCCCCCCCCCACCTCACCCCATTCTTTTCACTTTAAATCTTGTTACTGTGATATATAATGTATCAAGATGAGAATGTATGCCGAAATATCTGGTTCTTCAAACCATCAGTTAAGCAGTCTTGGGACATGGAGAAAGCTGATCCAACTGAGAGGTAAAATGCAGCCATTAATTAAATATCAGATTGGAAATGGCAACAACACATGGTTCTGGCTTGACAATTGGTTGCCTAATGGATCTATTATAATTTGGTACAAGACTAGTCTATGATGTTGCTAGCTCTATGAACCTAAAGGTAAGAGAGGTGTTGGTGAATGGCACATGGAATATACCTATAAGATCAGAGGATTTAAAGCAATTAGCCAATCAATTGCCAGCACTCCCTAACAACAATAGTACTGAGGATCAAATCAAATGGCCGGCACATCCCAGTGGTAAATTTAGTATTCAATCAGCTTGGAATGATATCATATAGTGCACAAGCCTACAGTCTCATGGTGGAAGATCATTTGGTTTCCTTGACAAATTCCAAAACGTGGTTTCATATTGTGGTTGATGTGCAAGAACAAACTAAGGACTAAAGATAAGCCAAAGGCATGGAAAATTGTTGAAGATGCATGATCAATGCAGTCTGTGCAATCAACATCAGGAGACAGCTAAACATCTCTTTATGGAATGCAACAGGAGTAAAGATATCTAACATTAAGTGCTTAGCAAAATTCTAGTCTATGGGCAGTTCAACACATGGTCTCAATTTCTACAATTTGCATGCAACAAATTCAGGGGGAAGAGTTTTAGAGCTAGATTATGCAAGCTAACATTGGAAATCACCATATACAGCATATGGGAGGAAAGGAATCAAAGGATCTTCAAGGGAATCACACAAGGGAGGAAGGAGATTGTAGCAAGGATTCAAAAATGGATATTTTACAGAATTTTGAGTTGGAAGAAGGCAGTGGCATCTACAACTAATTTACAACTATGTCAAAACTGAGAGATACCTTTGAATGTATTGCATCACTGAGATAGGAGCTAAATTTGTTTTCTTGTTTAATTGAGACAAATGATTCAGATGTAAGATGACTGTGAAGTTTTTCATTGGTAAATAAAAGACTATTTACCACCCAAAAAAAAAGAAAGATGAGAATGTATGCTATATGGCAAGTAAATTAGAACTCTAGAAAGGAAAACATAATGAAACAGATATATGAAGTTATGGAGGCATGAGGTTTGTTGTTGAGGTTTTGCACGTGCTTGACTGAGCGATGGGCTTCTTTCTGGTGGAGTACTCCACCAGAAAGAAGCCCCTCGTTCATGTATCAAAACCCCAATTCATGTAACACCCCCACACAAACCCCAAAAACTTAAAATTAAATAAATCATCAATTATGGTTCTATCAAAATCTAGTTTGTATACCATCCAAGACAGAAGAGACATAGGGTAAGAATGAGCAATGGTTTTTGGTTTCCATTTCACAGTGAACTGAGCCAGAATAAAAATGGTTCAGAAATGGAGTGTGGAAAGGTTAAACGAACAAGAAAAAAATTACAAAATCAACATATATTAAAATTGTGGAAATTGAGAGGTGAAAAATAAATGGTATACTACAGCAATGAGTCTGGAATACCAGTATTCCAGACTCATTGCTTCACCCTACAATAAGCATCATCATATTCACAACCCAAAGCCAACAGTATTAAGTATCAAGCAAAAGAGTTCCTTACAAATAGTATTTTGCAATTGAAGATGTACATCTAATTCTCTACTAGCTAGCAATACAATAAATAGTCATGGTGTATTGACCTGGTGTTTGTATGCACAAAATCATAAAGCACCTAATACTGGATAAGCATGCAAGAAGAAAAATTTACCCATGGGGTATATAATTAATGCTTTGACTGAGAAGACACTTGTTCTATAAATTCAGTCCACCTTTTAACCATTTATAGACAAACAATGAGTTGCCTACTCTTACGAGACAGTTCATGTTCTTGTTAAATATTGTGATCTAATTCAATGGCTTATACCTTGTCCAGCTCAGGAAGTTCTACTTAATCCAGGAAAATACGTATTTGAATCATATTATGTATTTGCTGAATAATACTAGTTACGTACTCGCTGCAAACGCAGCTGAGATGGCAGTAGAACTTGCAGTCAACATATGCATTGTGCCAAAAGAAAGGTACCTGGCAAAAACAATTTCAACAATTTCACACAATGACCGATGAGCCAACATAAAGTATGCGAAACAATACGAAGCATGGGCAACACTGGGGCATATAAGACATAAGCAACGAAATTAGAATAGCGTACATGGGAGCATCGACAACAACTTCTTAATTAGAAACCCAACTTGAGTCAAACAAGAATACTAGAGGACATAGTTGTTGGAGCTACAGATAGTCAATGTAATTGGTAAAGTAGTCATTTGGCATGCATCATAATTGACGACTACATAGTGGCAAAAATAGTAGATTACCGGTCACTAAAGAGATCAATAAGGAAAAGTTAGAACCCCTACTGATTAAGCAACTTGGTATAATGACAATATACCAGATAGCACGAGAACATTGATTAGATGAAACCTAAGTACGAGGAATACGGAGTTAATTTTTGTGATTTATCAGTTTGATACAGGGAAACTAAAGCTTAGAAGCCAAACTATCTCCCCCAACTAGTAATTCCACCACCTAGATGAAGCAATAATCAGACCTCATATTACTGCTAATCCTAACAGTCAATCTCATTAGCAAAGACACTACAACAGTGAATCTCGACATAATGTTGGCCTCAAAAAGTGAAACTACCAGGCCTAGAAGGCTCGCACAACAACTTGAAGGGCAAGGCTACAAATCCCTACAATTCTCCACCACAACAAAGAAAGATACAATCTCACAAGGTGAAGCAATGAATTATCTGCTCTTACAAAGAATGGATCCACTTCCATTCTTATGCTCTACCAAATAGATATATCCTATGTTTAGAACATACACGAAAAATTTATAAGATCTATAATTTACGTGTAAGAATTTGTGTTTTTCGGCATCTTAAAAAAACTTGCCATTGCACGAAGATTTCAGTTGTATAGGAATTAGGCCTCCAGTAACATACCCAAATATACCCATATCACCTAGCTACTGACCAGTATCACAAAAACCAACTGGTTGGTGCTCGACTTCTGCATCATAATAGAGCAGTCCATGGCAGACAATTATACATCCTCCGCTACACACCTACAAAGATGGGGTCAATCAGCCGTAAACTCAACCCAATGCAAACATTCACAACCCATTAAGTAATTTAAGCCAATAAACAATTAAATGAACGTATAGAGATGAATTCACTCAAGTTACTACAATCTATCAATGGATAACTTTGAACCAAAATCAGAGCTTATAAAATTGATCAAAATGCAAAATTGAGTCATTGAAAAAAAGATGCAACTTACAGTAATCTCAAATTAATTGATTGGTCCTAAATTTCCAAAGAAATGCATTAAATTAGAGATAGAAAATTAAAAACCAGATATACCTAGCATATACGCGTGAGACATCAAAAACCCTAACTAAGATTGGTGATAAAGGCGATCAAGGTAGATCAAATTTGGGGCGATTCTCTTCGATAATGAACAAAGTGACTGCAAACAAAAAGGGTTTATATGAGAGAAGAAGAAACAAACAATTGAGAACAAGAGAAGCGAGAAAGAGACGATACATGGGCAACATTTGATGTTGCATGAAGAGAGACGGTGAGATCTAAAACCAATTGACAACAGACGTTAAATCTTATACTAGTTGTGTGCGAGATAGAATGAAGAAGAAAGAGAAGGAGAATAAGAAGGGAAGTGTGGTTTGGTGGTGTCTGTGACTGAAAAAAGAACAGAAAGAAGGATGTCATACCTGATATTGTGATGGCATCGTGAGAGAGAGAGAGAGAAGTGGTAGCGGCGGAGTGCAGCAGGAGCGGCAGCAGAGGAGAGCAATGGCAGCCGGAAGAGATCACCGGTGGAGCCTTCGCTGGTCACCCGCCACTGTCGCCGGTCTCTCGCTGGTCTTCTCTCGGATCTGGAACAAGAAGGAGAATTGAAGACCTTCTTCAGGCCGGTCTTCTCTTGGCATATCTTTATTTGAGGGAGAGAGGGGGAAAGAGAGAGAGCGCCCCTGTAGCCGTCGGCTAGAGAGAGAGGTGAGAGTGAGAGTGAGATTGGGAGAGTCGCATACCAGATCGAGCAGGGACGCGAGAGAGAGAGAGAGAGCGTCCATGCAGCCGTCGGCTAGAGAGAGGCGAGAGTGAGACTGAGAGCGTTGCACACCAGATCGAGCAGAGACGCGAGAGAGAGAGAGAGAGAGAGAGAGAGAGAGAGATAAGCGGTATAAAGAAAGCGAAAAGCAGAGTTTATTTATTTATTTTCGGCTTTCTTGACGAATTATATTCGTCGCTAATTGTGAAAAGTAAGTCAAAAGACGCGCCAAAAATCATTTTCCTTCCCGGGCCACTTCTTGTTGAACATATTTTAACAAATTAACAATTTTATCGATAAAAATAATTATTTATTGACGAATAAATGCATTCGTCAAGAAATATTGGACTCTTATCGACCAATTCGGTATTCGTCAACGTTTATCTACCTTTGTTGACGAACTTAAGTTCGTCGAGAATTTATTTGTCGCTAAATGACAAATTTCTTGTAGTGAAAGCATCTTTTTCACCATTATTGAAAAAAAGGAAAACAAAATTCCTAAACATACAGGCCCTTGAGTTCTTAGTTTCTAATACTTCAGTTTCGAGGGGTTTAACAATAGCTAATAAATGTGGCTCGAGTTGTGTTAAACCGAAGGGTGTGGGTTTAATTGTGAATAGCGTGAGTTTTTTCTGATACGAAGTTGAAGTCGTGCCAATTTTTAGGTGGATAGGATAAATGAAATGCATATAGTAACTTTACATGTAGCTTGCTTAGCTACAAAATTAGCCACAAGTCTATAATGGCTCTCACCTTTTATATGCTTTTTAAGTACATTTAATTTTTGTGTATTATTTTACTTATAAAAATTAGTAAATTTGATATAATTTTTGCGCCCCTGAACAAAAATTCTGGCTCCGCCACTGCCCTTAGAAACAAAGCAGCAACCTTTTAATCTTACCGGTGAGCTTGTACCTTGTGCACATGATAAATATTTCAATCATCTAACGTATGAAAACAAATATGTCGAAAACGTATGCTTTGCACCTAGTCACAATAATATTTTTTAATGACGGGTTTTCTCACGAATCGTCCACTGGCTGGCTCATTTCCAACACAGAGGACACAACCACACTACCTGAAGTATCCCCTTTCCAAAGGTTGAGGAGAAAGCTTACACATATGGGGTCAGTCATATGATGTACTAATCCGCACAGAAGTTAACGAGTAGTTTCAAGGCGGTGGGAATTCCGTATGAGGACAAGGACAACTAGATGTTTCGATATTTGGTTACTTATAGATAGTCACGGGAAACTATAGATAGACTGTCGGGAAGCAAAATATACGCAGAATGCAGATAAGGTGATGCAATACAATACTTTTTGGTTTTCAATTGTCCTTTTGATGTCAAACATATCTAATCGAAAAACACACAATTAAAGTTCCAAATGAAGGTATAGAAGTTAGGAAGAAGACCAGCACCAAGCTACTTGGTTGAATAAACAGACAAAGTTATGAAAAGTTGCCCTAACATGCTACTTAGTACTTACTAGACGCTAGCGAGGATTATGTGAACCGGCAAGGCTTTAACACCATCCACTGCTGTAGAATATTGGAAAAGTAGCCGTATAGCTAAAAGCTCACCCATAAGCGGACGTTTTAATTACTTCAATTTCTTTTCTTCTAACTGTGTTTTGTTTAACTCTATGGAGATTATAATGCGTTCATCGGGGAGATGTTTAGTTGGTAAAACGTCGGAAGCTCACTTACGGTCGAAGCTCGTATATAAAAGTGCAGCTAAACTTGTCCTGTCTCCAAAAATATCATTAACGGTATATAATAACGTATATTTCTTACTAATGGGATGTTTATAGCCTCTTTTTTTGCAACAACACTACATAAAAAAAAATTCCATAGATCTACCTGAAGGTGTCTTCAAAAAAACCAATAACCATTTATGAAGACGATTGATTATTGTTAATGGGAGCTTTGTTACTACGTACAACCACCTTGTAAGAAAACTTGTTGCATAAATATATCAATCGCGTCACTCAAGCTTGGCTGTTAGTTTTGCCTCTTTAAGGTGTAAGTCGACTTGTGAAATACATAATCAGTAGTTCTTTGTTTGTATGATCTACTCGATGATATATCCCAAGCATGGTGCGCAAGTTTGTTCTTTCACTAAGCTGGAGGTTATATAAAAATTTTGGTTACTACCAAGTTATAGTAGCAGGTGTGTAACATGCTGTCGACTTAAAGCCGAGTGAGTTGATGTTTCATAGGTAAGCTTTCTGATGCTTGTGGTTTGGTTTTGACTGTGGTGACTAGAGGTCGCAGTGTTATGTCGAGGATTTGGCTGTGAAGATTACGTCGATCGCTCGCAATGGGTTGAGGTCGTTTATTTTGATAGTGGATATGGCTGTCGATCAGGAGAATTTTCCACGATTTGCTTTTTTCCAAGTGGTTTCTTTATTATTGAATGGCTAACTTATTTTTTAGCGCCCAAGTTGTCATTCGATTGGTCAGTATAGTCAAGTGACAAGTTTTCTGCCTAGCTAGTTACAAGTTCTAGTGGGTTCAATTTAACGAATCCCAATAGGAAGGTCATCAAAATTTTCCCCTTATAACCTCCCCAAGGGTCTAGTCCTGTAGGCCATGAGGAGCTTCGGATCTTCATGATCTGGCCTTAAAAGGCCTTTCCTCGGTCTCCATCGGCTTCGATTATAGCCGTTAGAGGACTGTAAGTTGTCTTCCTGTGCAGTTCATGGCTTTGCCTTGTTTGGGAACTTGAGATTTCATGCACTTCACTGCATCAACATCTCATGGTTGCTACTTCGTTTGGTATCCCAAAACATTGTCAAACCTTTATGTTCAAATTCATCAAAGTTTTTGTTGGCCAAGTATTTAATTTGCATCACCCGTTAGCATCGTCTCTTGTTGTTCGGTTGATATCGCCTCCCTTTTATTAACGAAAACTGCTTAGCAAAAAAATTAACTTATCAATTGCTTTAAAAGCTTAAGCCGTTACAGAGTAGACTCAACAACGTTATCATGCTTAACACTCTCTAAAATACTTAAGATGCAGGTCTCAGATTGCACGTAGAGAGACAAGTCGCAGAATTATGAAACGAAAGTGCACCACCACCAATTACACAAATTAACGAGCCTATAATAAAGTGGGAGCTGAATAGACGAGCAAGAAAAATTGAACTCGATATATTGTCAAATCAGAGGTTTGATATCATGTTAAGTTATCAACTATGTACTCTAAAAGCTTATGCGATTAGATAATACGTCGAGGAATTTTATCATGCTTTGTAAGACATTTGAAACCCAAAACAAATTATGATTGATTAGAAGAAACTCCAATGTTTTCCTTTGGATTAACGAAGAAACTCAATCGTACTGAGGAAATTATAAATTGACAAACAGAAAACACCATTTATGTCGCTTTTCATCCGGACAATAATAGCTTTACTTTGCAGGGAAGTTTTTCTTCTTTCACTAAACTTAGAAGTGTATCTATCTTTCAAGATTGGATAAGTGACAACCTGCGCGGCTAAGGCTTGACAGAGTTGATGGATTGTACTGTATGTAGTGGATGTTGTGTTACCGCTCCTTTTGGACACTTTTGAGCGGTTCTTCTTAATTTGTTTTTGCAGGTTGATAAACCCTTATCTGTAAGGCCTTAAGGCTATACTTCTCTCCCATGGAACCTCTTTATTTATCAATGCAATTCTCTTATTTCCAGGAAAAAAAAACGTAAATGATCTTTACTTCCTCAACAACATCCCAGCCATGTTACTCCAGCAACAAATGTCGCCCTTAGTTGAGAACCAAAAATCCTCGCCCTAATCACATAGAAACTTGTACCTGCATAAAAATACAGATATTTTCCAAGCAAGTTCATCCAAGAACTAAAACCCAGTATTTTTCCAAAAAAATTTTGGTAATAAAAACCCAGTATTGAGAAGCTGCGTATCCGGCATGAGAAAATAACCAAGACAAAGGCCCACTTGTTGTGCACTTAATGTGGCCTTCTAATCCTGGAATCCGTGCTTCATTTGAGGGTGATCACTTGTACCCCATTATTAACCGTGAGTGGTCTCCTCCACAGGTATGTTTCCAGCCGGATCCACCGCCGGAGTTGGAAGTTCCGTCGACATCCCTTACCGGCACGGTTGGAAAAACTGGCACAGCTCCCGAGGTGAATCTATCCGAAATCTTTCCCCATAAACCTGTCTCTGACTCTCTGGAACACAACCATGCCCATAGCCTTACCTCCTATCCTGTGGCAGACCTGCTCCCATCAGAAACCTTTACCTTGTCAAACCCTTGTCCTCATATCAAAAACCACTTACCTTGTCCTTTGAACCAACCCCCAACGCCTCACCCTCCCAACCTTGTTTCTCGGAAATTACCTTGTCCCCTAGTTACAAACCAACTAAGTATAGACCTTTCTTCTAATCCCAGGCCTACCAAAACCCACAACTCCTCCATCCAGCCCTTGAAGACCCAAAAACCCTTCTGATCAAGACCAAGACCCCCATTGTCCCCTCTTAGCCAACAATCATCTTCAAGCCCAAAAAAGAAAACTCGAAGCCAGCCCTCATGTAGCCCAAAAAAAAGCAAAAATCTCTTCTGCTGAACCTCCCCCCCAAACCGTGAACACCTCTTCCCCCCCTCTAAAACCATCTCCAAGAGCCAAAACTCCAAAGAAAAGATTCTCTCATAAACACCAAGCTCGTCTCCTGCGACCAAAACACTCCCAAACCATCTCAACACCCATTGTTCAGAACTTTCAAGCCTGCAATGTGGAAGGAGGATTTCACCTCCAACCACCCCCACCATGTTGATTCTTTCCAGTAATTGTCAAGGGCTCGGTACCAGGAGAAAGGTACGAGCCCTCATGCGCCTGGTGCGCTCATCTCCTGCTGAAATTATGTTCCTCTCTGAAACTAAATGTTCCTCCTCTTCTCTCTCTCCCCTTCTAAATGCTCTCGGTTACGTTAATCATCACTTTGTCGAACCTGTTCGTTTGGCTGGAGGTCTTTGCCTAGCTTGGAAACCCAGAGTGGACATGGAAATCATTTCCGCAACCTCCAACATCATAAATGCTCTGGTCTTTTCGGACCCCCATTCATCTCCTTGGTTGTTTTCTGGGATTTATGGTCCTCCCTATAGAACGGCAAGACAAGTCTTCTGGGACTACCTGTCTCAGGTGATTGAATCCTTCCCGGGACCTTGGATGGCCATTGGTGACTTTAATGAAGTTGTTGATTCTTCAGAAAAACAGGGGGGCCGTCCTGTAGCCTCTTCCTCATCCGGAGGTCTGATCCCGGTCATAAATAGCAAGGGGCTAATTGTTCTCGGTTTCTCGGGGAACCCATTTACCTGGAGCAACAAGAGGATCCTGAAGGATAACATCAAAGAAAGAATTGATAAAGGGATCGGGAACTCTCAATGGTGCCTTCTTTTCCCTAATGCTTCGGTCAAACACTTACCAGCCCTTCATTCTGATCATAATCTCATTCTTCTGGACACGGCTTATCAGCTGATTCCTGACCTCAAACCTTTCAAATTTCTGGAGTGTTGGACCCGTGATAAATCAAGCTTCCTAATGGTGCATCATGCATGGAAGCTCAAGGTCAGAGGTACACCATCTTTCAGGTTGTGCCAGAAGATTAGAAACACAAAGAAGGCTCTAAAAGCTTGGAACATCTCTCACTTCGGCCATATCCAAACCAAGGTAAAGCTTCTCACTGAATCTATTGACCACTTACAGCAAGAAGCCCCCACGGCAGTGAACAAGAATCTGGAAATAGATCTTCAAGAAGAATTGGATGAGGAGTTGAAACGGGAAGAGTCAGTGTGGTTTGAAAAAT
Organism: Escallonia rubra; assembly: GCA_033065855.1. Classification (NCBI taxonomy): domain Eukaryota; kingdom Viridiplantae; phylum Streptophyta; class Magnoliopsida; order Escalloniales; family Escalloniaceae; genus Escallonia; species Escallonia rubra. The sequence continues at coordinate 14,451 of JAVXUO010001520.1, forward strand.
CGCGGCATATGAAAATTCTTGAAGGTGATCTAAACACTAAAGTCTTTCATCTCACGACAATCATCCGTCGAAGAAGGAATACAATTGATTTCATCAAAAATCTCGAAGGTAACTGGATATCGGAGAGAGCTCAAATCGGCAGATGCTTCAATGATCATCTCAAGAAGATTTATACATCCTCTAACCCAAGTATTCCTCCTAATCTGGAGGACCTTATCCAGCCTGTGTTAACGGAAGCTGACAATGAGTATCTCTGCTCTTGCCCGTCAGATGTAGATATTGTGCGAACCTTGAAGTCTTTGGGTTCCAACAAAGCGCCGGGGCCTGATGGGATGACTGCTGGTTTCTTTAAGACCTACTGGATCACCGTCAAAGCTGAGGTAATCCAGAGTACAAAATCATTTTTCAGGTCTGGTCTCTTCATAAAAGAATTAAACCACACCCACATTGCTCTTATTCCCAAATCCGAAAATGATGTCAAAGTCTCTCAATTCCGGCCCATAAGCTTGTGCAACGTGGCGTACAAACTTATCGCCAAAATTCTAGCTGCCAGAATGCAATCTGTTCTTCATAAACTCATCTCGCCACTTCAGGCAGCCTTCGTGCCCAACCGATTAATTCATGATAACATCATTCTTGTTCAAGAATTGTGGCATACGATGAGGAAGAAGAAAGGGAAGAAGGGATTGATGGCCATTAAAATTGATATGGAAAAAGCCTATGATAAGATGGAATGGAGTTTCCTGTTGCTTGTTATGGAAAAGTTCGGCTTTGACTCGAAATGGATAATGTGGATTAAGCAGTGCATTTCTACTCCCTCATTCTCGACTCTTATCAATGGAGCCCCCTTCGAAAAGTTCAGCCCAAGTAGAGGTCTCTGCTAAGGAGACCCTCTATCTCCATTCCTTTTCATTTTGGGAGCTGAAATTCTCACTCGCCTGCTACTACAAGAAGAAAATCTGGGTTTCTTAAAAGGAATAAAAGCGAGTCGAGGAAGTCCTGCGATTACACACCTTCTTTTTGCTGACGATCTCTTTCTATTTTGCAGAGCTAACAAAAGGGAAGCGGAATCAGTCCTTAGATGCCTGACCAAGTTTGAGAAATGGTCGGGACAATCTATCAACCGTGAGAAATCAAGACTATTCTTTAGCAAAAATATGTCAAGATCGGATCGAAGCGATATGTGCAACATTCTGAACATCAAATCGGCTCCTCCAAATGATAAGTATCTTGGCTTGCCAATGTTTACAAACCATAGCAAAAGAAACTTGTTTTCATCTCTAGTGGAAAGGGTGAAACAAAGGCTAAGCGGATGGAAATCAAAATGCCTGTCACAAGCTGGAAGAGGGACCTTGATCAAATCTGTTGCTATGGCAATCCCCACCTATACTATGGCTACCTTTGCTATCCCTATCAGCATTTGCGACAACATTGATGCGGCTATGAGAAAATTTTGGTGGGGTCACAATGACAGTAAAAAACACTTCTTTGCACCCAAAGCCTGGACATCTTTGTGTGTCCCAAAGAGTTATGGTGGCATGGGCTTTAAGATGATGAAGGATTTCAACAAAGCTATTCTTGCGAAATTGGGATGGGCAGTGTTAAGCAAACCTTGGAAATCCTGGGTTAGAGTAATGGAAGCAAAATATCTCAAAGGCACTCCTTTTCTGGAGTACAACCCCCCTAAGTCAGCTTCGTGGACTTGGAAAGGAATTTGTTCGGGTATAAATCTCATCAAGAAGGGGGCCTGCTTTGTAGTTGGCAATGGGAAAACCATAGACTTTAGTCGAGATCCTTGGATCCCCTCTTTACCGCAGTTTAAGCCTTCATTTATATCTATTTCTGCTTCTGAGAGGGAGCGGGAGGTAGTCTCGGTGGATGTATGGCAGTCGAAAGTGGCAAGGTTCATAGATAATGATTCATGTTCTTGGAACATATCGAAATTGCAAGAAATTTTTCCGGATTCTTCCATTAGGGAGATCTTAAAGATTAAGATCTCCCCCTCAAGTCCCCAGGATTTCTTAGCCTGGACCCCGTCAAAATCCGGATCTTTTTCTTCCAAATCAGCATATGTCAATGAAAATGGGTATAAATTTCAAGGTAATCCACTCAGCTCTAATCGCATTTGGAAGGACCTCTGGAGAGCTAAAATCTGTGAACGTCAAAAAATTCTGATATGGCGTATAGCGTGGGACATCTTGCCTATTCGTCTCAAAATCAAAGTGTTCAGGCCTGAGATTGAAACTGAATGTCCCCTTTGCAATTCGGAGGAGGAAAGTCTGTTACACCTCTTCTTCCGGTGTCCGTTGGCTCGAGCTCTGTGGTTGGCTTCCCCGGATAATTTCAGGCCCCCATCATCCCTATCAAATGACCAGGACTTCTCAAGGATCAAATGGCTGGAAGGTATCTTATCTCCGCAATTCCCAGGTACACAAGACTTGAATATCAAACATAGATACACTCTATTTGCGAGTATCCTGCTGGAACACATTTGGATGAGCAGGAACAAAGTGGTCTTCCATAAGGCAAAGATTAATGCTTCTGAAGTGGCAAAGAATGTTTTAAGAAGCTTCATTAATCACTGTGATGCGGTTGCCCCGTCCAAAGAAAACCTTATTGTTTCGAAGGGTTGGACATGTCCTCCCCCTTCTTGGTTCAAGATTAATTTTGATGCGGCGGTACGAGAAAACTACTCCATCCAAGCTGTCACTATTTCGAATCATCTTGGGGTGATTATTGCAGCGCAGGTTCATACTTCTACGATTACGGAGCCGGAACATGCTGAAGCTCTTGCTACTCTCTCTGCTATAGAGTTGGCCCTACAATATAAATGCACTCATACCATCTTTGAGGGCGATGCCCAGAATGTCATCTTCTGGTTTAACGACTTGGAGGCTTCACCAAACTGGAGTTGCCATGCTACTATTGAAGATGCTAGAGGAAAGCTGAACCTGGTTACATGCTGGAACTTTGTTAAAATTGATAGATATGCTAATAGGTTGGCCCATTCGTTGGCCAAATGGGCAGCTGCAAACAATTTTGTTGGTTTAGTTCCAGCATCATCCATACACCATATCCTTTTGTTAATGGATGATGAGGAGAACTAGTCTTTTGATGTAGGCTCTCTGAGCGTTTTTTGGTATTAATGGTATGATCTTGCTTAAAAAAAAATGTGGCCTTCTTGAAGATTATTTTGGTGTTTGGTGGTTCTGCAAAAGATATAAGAGTTTATCAGGTATTTAGCGTGCGCTTTAGTTTCTCAACCAATGACATCTGTGCTAAAATTGAAACTATCATGCTAGCTATTGTTTGGTTATCTCGACATCTATATCATCTAGGATTTTATTGATTCCTCACTCAGATTTGCTTGTACAGATGCAAAAAGTTGGGGCACTGAGTGCTTTTGACCGTCTTTTGCATACCATAACTAATCATAGTTGTGATTCCATGCACATCTCCCGTGGCACTGATAGTGTTTTGCTACTTTCCTCGGCATTAGCATTTTCTTCAATCGACTCAGGTCAATGTCTGAAGCAGAAATGGTTTGCTATTGTTCAGCCTGCTTTACCTCCCTGTTATGCGCTCTTGCTGATGCAGTGCCTTTGTGGTGTTTTGTTTTTTGGTTGTCATTCGTGTATATCATGTGCCTTCTCCTCGTGCTGTATATTTTGTAAATGCTAGGCAACTATTTCTCCGGATGTAAAGCTAGGCATAATGATTACTTATTGTGAATATTTTTATGTTGGTTTATATTTTATATTTCTCTCAAAACAATTCGCTATTTGCCAGTGACTCTATTTATCCTCCATATGGAGACTCTCGTGCCTTGTACAAGTCAACACCAAACATTGTCCATTTGTGTGGTGAACATGTTGGATATTACAAGGTGATCGAACACAAATATGGCTGCTAGACACCAAACCAATGGAAGCTCCTGAGAGCGCTCATCAGTGATCAGTACTTTAATTTTCGAGACGGATCATATGCATTAATATTTTCTGCTAGCTGTAAGATTTTTTTTACCAGCTTAGCACAATTTAGTATCTGTTGTTTGCATGTAGTACCCCACACCTAAATTTGTATGATGGCTTATAATTTGTGATTTTTAATGACCTTATATTATTTTAAAAGGTGAAATCTTTGGATTTCTTATCGATCTGTAGGGAATATTTGGATAGTAGCATTTCTTGAGAAAACCAAACGGAAAAATAATCAAATTATGGGATGGGGAGGTTCTAAGTTATACACGTATAAACCAAGTAAGTAATGTGAAGAAGGTGAAGGAGCCCAGCCCATGGAGTTCAGTGGTGGGTTTAAGGCTTCAGAAGAGAGAATGAAAGAGGGGGGGGGGATACTTTCAAATTTTTTCGGATTTTTTTTTTCTTTAGAACTTTTTAGATAATGGATAAACGTATTTAAAATATTTACAAAAATACCATTATATTGTTACATTAATTTATTAGGGTTTCATTTTATTGTGTTTTTTTACTCTTTGTGCCACTGGCTATCATAGTTTTTGTCTTTCTCATTTATGTGTTCTATCTTTTTTTTCTAAATTCTAAATCTTTGGATTGCCAAGAAAAAAAGAACAAAACAAAAACAAGAATAGGTCCAGATTAGTTCTGTTTTTTTATTTTTATAATATGTTAAATTATATATGACTTGTTTACTCATACAGTTGATAATCACATGTATACTCATACAGTTGATAATCACATTAGTAATGCATCTATACAGTAAGAGTCAAGTTTCCTTCATGTAAGATTAGTAATTTGTTGTTGACTAACTTTACCAAGTTTAATAAATCATTGTGACTATATGTTTAGTAGTCAAATTGAGCATTTGTGTTGTACTTAACTTAACGTATTCAATAGTAACGAAGTTTATTTTTTATTATTTATGTTTTACGTGAACTTCAACCTTCTTACCTTTTTATGTTAACCATCAAACATTTTTATGATCTTTGACACCTCCAATTAGGCATTCTGGGTCCGCCCCTATTGAGAGAGAAGGATTTTTTGGTTGATTCTAAATTTGGAGCTGGTATGGGACCGTTAGATGTAGATAACTGACCGAATTATTTATTATGTTTTTTTATTATAGTTCGCGTCAACTGCGAGCGTTTAACTGCAAATTACATCCTATTCTAAATGATTTTGTCTTTTGAAAATTGTAAAACGGTTATTTATATAAAATGGATCAGTTGTCTGGCATAATATAGTCCAGCTAGTTGGATTTTTTTGTTACTTACTGAGTCCAGCTAGTCCTCAACCCTTACTTAAAATTTTAGGTTTGTCGATTATGCCTTTGTAATTTTTAATGGGAAAGGCCCGTGGACTTACAAGTACTCTAATTGTTTCTTATCAGATTACTATCATAAGTGTTCTATATGTAGAATTTGTAATGAATTTTCGCGTGCAATTTCTTATTTGGAGTTGTAAGTTCTATTTTTGCTGTTATTTGTATGGTTTTAGCAAGTGAGGCCTAACAGTATCCATGAAAGGTTGTCAAAATGGACCTGCCGCCACTCACCTTCGAGCCCGTTGGGAGTTCGGGTCCTGACAAAAAAAAAGGGGGGATAGGAATAAAGCTTAATGGATACGAGTATAGGCGTAGCTTTATTTGATGGTAGGATCAGTTTGAAGCATTGAATTACTGCACATTTATGCGTGTCATTGTATTCGGTATTGTATGGGCTTTGTTACTGCGTTGGCCTAATACAATGAAATACTTTGTGGGTTAAGGTTTGCTTTCGCATCACGGCCACCCACCCACTAAAGCTCCTCCAACAACAGAAGCATTGATGATTGAATGTCTTATGAATCAATCTTATAAAAAGGTTAACATGCAATGTATATATGCTTCATGGTTGGGCGTGTTGAAAGTCGAAGAAAAAAATGTGATTTGGGTTATCGTATATGAATACTTGTGGATCAAAAAAGTAATTTTCTATGTTTATGTTTAATTTTCGTAATGAGGAATCAACTACGTAATTTTGGGAGTGACTTGTGGTTCTACTTGTAAAAATCCAGTAAGTTTTCACTTTGACCGTCTCTTATCAAACGTGATGGGAAATTTTGATGGAAGAGGCCGAAATAAACGATACTTCTCTTTCTGATTGTATATGACTTTTATATAGATGGCATATTCTAATTACGCAAAATTGAATCTATGTGTCACCACAGGCAAGATGCCTGTGGTGCGCTATAAACGGCGTCGTTTTTCTGTGAAAAACACTCTCCGGTCTTCCTGGTTTCTCCTTTCTTCAGTTTTCATTCTTGGCGCTCACCAGCCACCACTCCAATCTAGTGCTAAACACATGGTTTCCCTCTTCCCTCGCCCATTCAAGGTCCCCATAATTGTTACTCGAATCATTGCCGTACCGCCGTAATTCAGTCCAAGCTTGTGCAACGGGAAAAAATTTACTCAGCGTTTGAAGTGAAAATGGGTGTCACCGATTTCATGGGAAAAAGTCCATGGTAATGATGCGTTTGTACATGAGTTGTTTGTAATTGTAATAAACAGGTTCCGGAATTCTTAACAAAGTGATAAGGAACTATTGAATTGTTCATTGACAATTCAGAATGGCCTTTTCTGAATTTGATGGGCGGCAAGTGCACATATGCCTTCTTAAAGAAATTAAACCCATATGTACCTGTCTTAGAGGAGTATCCTTTACCTATTGTCTGGGGAGAGTTTGATTAAACATATGTACGCCAACTGGTTAAAACAATGAAGTGAAGGCATGGGAGAAAGAAATCCAAAAAGAGAGTTGCAAATCCTGCAAATTGAATTCGAAAGACTACTGGTGTAAGAGAGATTGGACTTATGCTTCTCGCAATCTCAGTATTCTACCTGAAACACCTGCTATAGCAAATAAGGACTTGCGTATAATAAAGAAAGGATCCAGTGTGATGTGGCACTCTAAAAGACTCCGAGTTCCAGGAGAATGATAATCCCCTATCTCAATCGCCGTTGTGCATAATATGTTCAATCGCTTCAATCAGAATCTCTTGTTCTCACCTGGCTCTTATGGGTGATTGTAAGTATTGAAAAAAATGACCAAGAGTTCTGTTCAATCCCCCAGTCTTACCATGTAAAAGTATATGAGCAAACTCATTTGTGGTAGCGCCGTATACAAAAGAATACATGCAATTGGCTTGGGAGCAGTAATAAGGAACAATTAAGGTGTAATAGGTACTTTGTTTGCTGAGTTATTGGTTGTTTTAGAAAGGCTAAATCTTGTTGCCATATTGATGATGTGCTTGAAGCAAATGCTTTGTCAAAGGATCAAATGCACTTCTCAGAACAATTCTTAGATGGATTTAGTAGTACAGGCACTGTCAAGTTTGTTTAGATTCGAAGGTTTGAATATTTGAGAAGAAATGTAGTGCACTCTTGAACTGGAGGTGGTCCATCACTTGCTTGCAGTAGAATTGATGGATTTTAAATAAGAAGAAAACAGTAAGCATGAACAAAGGAGACAAATCTCAATCAATCCATTCATCATAATATGTTTACATATCATAATCTGTTTACATATTTGAAGACCTCAACTTGTACTTTGTTGTGGCCTATTTTCTATGCATATAATTTTCATCTCTGCAAAAAGGGTAATGGGTATATTGATACGATCAATCCTCATTGTACATCACCAAAAAGAGCTTGAGTTTGTTGATCCAGTAGTTCCCCCATTGGAATAATCATCTGCAATTACGAAAATTGACACGAGTCAGGAGAAGACAAGAAAAGGCCTGACCAAGGATAACACCTCTAAAGAGCACACTACCTTGGCTTATAGAGAATATGATAAAACCACTCAACTTTTGTCACAGAAGATGCCTTCTAAAAGAACTTTCAGACCCTTTAGCAATGAACATTTGCGTAAGTTACTGAATTTGGTGTGGGATCATAATTCTCTTAACGTGTCCATACGGAATGAAGTAATGAAGACACATAACTATAACATCGAAGAACTACGGGAACGTATAGTGGCCATTCTTTTAAAATTTAAATACCTATTAACATTTTCAGGTGGTTGTGATGTGTCCTCTCCATCTTCATCGCCAATTTGAGCTGAATCGCCTCCAACATCAGTAATCTAAAATTAAAAATTTGGCTACATAAGATAAGATTACAAGCAATAATGAGCAGAAAATTTACAAAGCTGTATTGAACCTTTCTTTTAGGACATCCACTTTTGTTATGGCCTTTTACGCCGCAATTGCTACAGGTTCGTTGCTTTTTCGCCTTTTTAGCCAATTCCAATCCAGATTTCAACCTTGTCGCAATTTTTGGACGCCCTTTAGTCTTCACAGGAGCAGCAGGGTCTCTGATGGATATTTGATGCATATGTTCAACTTGTGAAATACAAGCATCTGAATTTAGTTGACTGAGCCTTTCTTCTTTTAGAAGTTGATTAGCATTCTTTCATATAGCTTGCTCTGCCAAGAAGCTATCAAGGCATTCATTAAGCTGTCTAATTTCAGAAGGAAAATCCATCCCATCTTCTATCACCTTGTTCACTTTTTCCCGAATGGACCACAAAATTAAAGGAGTGATGGCACTTTTGCTAAAATCTGTTTCGATTGCATTCAATCCAAGATTACTCACACGAAACCTAACATTTATTGACCATCTAGGCAGGATGTAAAATTCAAGAAGGGTTAATAACTTCTTCTTCCTCAAAATATACAATATATGCTTGCACAATATTCCGTACGTCTCAAACTTCCCACATGTGCATGCAGCCTTTCCATTTTCTAAACTATTGTATTCAACCGTTCTTCGTATGCACTTCTCTTGCATATGCACTAGCCCTACGCTGTAGATGAAAACATCTTCCTGTTTACTCAAAGTTTCATGATAACAATTGAAGCTACTCATCCACTTTTTCTTAAAGATCTCAAACATGTTACGGGTGTAACATTCTCCAGCTTTTGCCTCAATTGGATGCTTAGTAGCTAACACCGCCTTTGAATTGATTGTCATGAAATCCTCATCCTCCTCTGCTTTCCGTCAAGACTTTATAGCTTCATCATATTGCGCCACAAATTCATTTAACATGGTAGAAGAATACACAAATCCATCAAAATAAGAGTGAATGCTCTCACTTCGCCCACTTGTGGTCATGCCAGCAAAGAATGTGTCCTTCAAATAAACCTTCACCCAGTGTTGGCGTATCTTGTACATATTTGACAACCAACTATTTTCTTCAATGTTATAATTCTCTTGTAAACTTTTCCATCCAGACTCAAACTCAGTAATAGTCCCACTTTTTATCCATTTATTGTAAGCCTCATCAAAGTCATTATAACGGGATCGTAACGGCTGGAGATGTTCAACCACATGCTTTTTGATGTGCCATGCACAATACCGATGCCGAGCTCTAGGGAATACCTTCTTAATTGCATTGCGCATAGCTCCGTCTTGGTCAGTGATAATTGCATTTGGTGATTTATTGAACATACACTTAAGAAACTGTTGTAACAACCATGTAAATGTTTCCTCTTTCTCATCTTCTAGCAGCGCGCCACCAAATAAGATGGACTGCGGATGGTGATTAACTCCAACAAATGGAGCAAATGGCATTCTGAACTTGTTTGTTTTATACGTAACGTCGAACACGAGAACATCACCAAACTGTAAATATGCTTCTCTTGACCTTCCATCTGCCCAAAACACGCTTCTTAGAGATCCGTCGCTGGCCAAGTCCATTGCAAAGAAGTGGGCACCAACTAAAACCGCCTTCTCTTGAAAATGCTTGATGTTTCCATGGCATTCCTTTCCAACATTATTTTTTCTCTCAATGTTCAAAACTTGAGAGCATTGATGTCGAGTGATCTCTAATTCATGGCCGGTCTTAAGGGCATTCACTGTCTTGGCGATTTGACAAGGTTGTAAGCCTTTTTTATTAAAGTCAAATATCAACTTTTTGCAAGCCATGGTACGATGAAACTTCCGATGAGAACGATGCTTGATTACCTTGGAAGGAGTATGCATATCATGATTATGAGAATCAAGAAACTTATCAACAACCCACTCTCCAGTTTTTGATAAAGCGATTCCCATCATGGCACCACAACCTGTTCTTGTTTCTCGGCGATGCTTAGTTTCCCTTCCAATATGTCTTTTGTCTTTTGAGGATCTAAAGCCCTCTTTGTTGCACACAAACTGCCTCTTTATAAGTTTCCCTGTGGTTCTAGACCTTGTTGCCCAGTGCTTACGGATGCCCTTCAACCTTGCATATAAATTGTAAAAGTTATATGCTTCATCTTCATTAACAAATACCTTACCAATTGTCAACTCATAATCAAAATCACCATGCACTTCACCACCAAAGTGATTATCACAACAATCTTCATGGTCGTCGTCATCAACGTTACAAGAGTCATCTTCCTGCTCATGGGCGCTATCATTATCAGAAGAACCATTTCCTCTCTCCTCAATAAAACAATCCCCAAAATCTTGATAAAAAAAATCACATGCATCACAATCTTCTTTCTGAGTTGCTTCAACTCTATGACTGTCAAAGGAATTAGTGCTCTTCGTGCATACCAAGTATGCATTAGCATCAACATCTTCAATTGATTGAAAATGTGGTAGTGAGTGTGCATCCATAGATCTGAAATCACATAAAGATGATTAAGATTGAACATGAATTATTTGGGGTCTTCTAAAGACACCTAAGAAACATTTTTATATAGAAATTTGATGAAAGGCTAGGGAAAGGCCAGTTGAAGACTTGCTAGATTAAAAAACCACAGCCTACTGCAGTTTAACAATTAATTTGGACACCCATCCTGGAAGCAAATACATTATTTTGCAGGCAGTTGATCTTGGCATATTGCTGAAACTATATGGTGAGAATTGAACATGCAGATTACCAATTTGGCACTTTAACTTCTTGATGCAAACTTCTCCTCTTCAGCGATGGCGATGCAATCACTTTTTTATGCAGTTAGTGCGTTTTTTATGAGCTGCTACTACAACTTTTTAGTAAATGAATATGTTTGCTTCTTTTAGCATAAGGCAATTTCACTTGAGAAATATTTTCTTAGGCTTGTATGCAAAGTGTTTTTTTTTTCCTTCTCTGTTTTTCATCGAAGTGAACATCTATTAATCAGATAATCTTCAGGATAACTTCTTTTTATCACCCAAAACATCACAACATTAGCTAAGCTGAGCAAGAAGCATTTGCATAGCTGAACAAGAAGCCACTGTGGCATCTAATTCAAAAGTCTTTAATTCTCAGCTAGATGGGTATAGACATGGTTTTCTTCCTTGACATGACAGTAATTATGTAGCCTTTGGAGTTCCCTACTCCTGATTAAGTTTTTTTTCCCTCTGTTTCAACTCTCTTTTGACCACAATACCAACAATTCCTCGTGCCACCACCTCTTTTAATTTCCATTTTGCTAAGTAACAAGTTTCTGCTGGCAGATAAAACCAAGCAGTTTTGAGGAAGCGGCTCTTCTTCTCCTCTCACCCTAACCATACAATTTCTTACCATTCAGAAATCTTTCGTTTGCCTTTCCCATTCTAGGCTTTTCCCACTAATCTTGACTGGTAGTGGTTATTGTGTTCTCAAATAAGCTTTTAACGTTATTGATACATGTTCTTCTTTATCTTTGATGCCTAAATAAGTACTATCATTTTCTCACAATGGAACCTCATTCACCAAGTTTCAGTAAAAATGCCAATACCATGTTTTGCAACTGATGACAGGAACTAACCTCTTTCTCCAGCACTTTAGGAGATGATGGCGATGCTTGTGGGCACAAATGAAAAGAGATAAGGATGACAGCTTCCAAAGTTATGCAAGAATGGAAAAATGAGTCGCAAATTTTGTCGAACACATGGTGTGCGCCAATTATAAGCCACAATGGCAATCACCTACAATGGCAATCGTCAGTGAAAGACGTGCATGGTGGCGCTGCTAAGTTCTCACAATGATGAAATGAAAGAGATGTTGATGGAGAAGAGAGACAAAGAACTCTACTGAGTTCAATGGCATTTCACTGATCAAATTAACAAAGAGATGAGTTCTTGGTAGTTATGATGGTTGGTGGTTGTGTTCGACGTGTGGCAGGGATCGTGAGCAGCAAGAAGGCGCTGGCATGTATGTCTCTGTACAGAATGATAGAAGTAAGAGGGAGAGAAGAAGACATGAGAGTGATTTGAATTTTTACCCAAAACGGCACCATTTTGGGTGCACCACAGGCATCTTGCATGTAGTGACGCACAAATTCGTTTTCCCCTTCTAATTAATGCATTTAAGTATGAATTGACGAAGAATAGCATCATCAGTCAATAAAAGTATAGCGAGCCGTGTGAGGGGGCACCGGTAGACTATAGATCTAGCTTTCACCTCCCAACTCACTCCCTTGATGATCTCCTACAAAGTTAATGGCGGCAATCCCAACGGACTGACAACCAAGATTTATTGCCAAGAACAAAACTCATTATACATTTCAGCAGCCATCCTACACGTAAACTTTGGTTATACCTTCAATCTGTCAAACTGTGTGTCAATTGTGCCCAGCGACTGGTCATTTCTTGCCTTTTGGCAGCTTCTCTGTCCCTTCTCTTGATTTGTGTGTATATATTTCATCTAAGTAAGCGAAATTCGTAAATGGAACTTGGAGATATGCTTGACTGTGGTGGCGTGGTGGCAACAAAAGATTGATGAGTGATGGATTATTAACTAAATACGGATTCCGTTTTTTTTAAAATTTGGAGAGTTGGGCTCATGTATTCTTTACGATTGTTAATTGGAATTCTAGTACCAGCGTCTCCAATTTTCGCAGTTTAGGTGGTCCCTAGAATGCCACCTCGTGTGGATATCAAGTTGCTATAGGTTGGTTCTTGACTTCAAAATATACATGCATCCCACTGTCCAAAGTGGCGTGCAGCCATGCGAGCAGAAATTGACGCTCTTGAAGCAAATGGTACTTGGACTATTGAAACTTACCTCCTGGCAAGAAGTCCATTGGCTCAAAATGGGTGTACAAAATTAAATTCAACTCCGACAGGTCTATTGAGAGATACAAGGCCCGGGTTATGGTTCGAGGGGATACTCAAGTTGAAGGACTTGACTATACCGAAACTTTTGCCCCAATTGTCAAAATGGTGAGCGTCCGGGTATTCTTAGCAGTCGTCGTTATTAAAAATTAGGAGCTCCATCAAATGGACATAAACAATGCCTTTCTGCATGGTGATCTCCATGAAGAAGTATATATATGGTCACCTCCGGGGTTCTCTCCTTCTAGCCCAAATAAGGTTCTCTGTTTGCGCAAATCTCTTTATGGTTTACGACAGTCACCCCGCAACTGGTTTGCAAAGCTCTCCACCGCCCTACGTTCTTATGGCTTTCTTCAGTCCCATGCCGATCACACACTTTTCACCTACCGGAAAGGCGACGTCTTTCTCTCTGTCCTTGTGTATGTGGATGATTTGATACTCGCTGGGAATAACAGCACCGCCTCAAACAGTATCTTAACGACTGCTTTAAGCTCAAAGACCTCGGGCCTCTTAAGTATTTTTTGGGCATCGAAGTAGCGCGTGGACCGCGTGGCCTCTCTCTCTCTCTCAGCGCAAATATGCACTGGATATCCTCTCTGGTTTATTTGCGTCCAAGCTCGTTGCATTCCTTATGGAATAGAACCACGGTCTTGCTCTTGCTGGCGGTCCTCTCCTTTCCGACCCAGGACCATATCGGCGACTCATTGGTCGCCTTGTCTACCTTACCATCACTAGGCTTGACATTTGCTATGTGGTCCATGTCTTGTCCCAGTTCATGCAGTCTCCTCATTCCCAACATTGGGACACCGCACTTCGGGTTTTACTGTATCTCAAAGCCGCCCCGGGCCAAGGCTTGTTTTTGCCAGCTAATAGTCCTCTTCAGATATATGCCTTTTGTGACTCGGACTGGGCCAGCTGCCCACTCACCCGGCGTTCCGTTACCGGATATTTTGTTTCCTTGAGAAATTCCCCCATTTCATGACGTACCAAGAAACAGTCGACAGTTTCTCGATCATCTGTTGAGGCAGAATACCGTTCGATGGCGGTAACTAGGGGTGAGCAAGGTTCGGTTGGTTCGGTTTGAAGGTTGAATACCAAAGCAAATCGACCACCATCGGTTTGGAAGAAAAAAAAACCAAACCGTAGTTGAATGGTTCGGTTTCAACGGTTTGGACGGATCGAACGGATTGGTTTGGACGGATTGACCGGTTTGGGTTTGTAATTAATTTTTGGATTTTTTTGGGCCTAAATATTGATTATTTAGCATTATTTATACACATAATAACTAGTTTTTCAGAGCCTACCTATTGAAATTAGGTAGAGTTTACACATATATGTGGTGGTTAGATCATAAGTATAGCAAAAATTAAATAATGACTAGGACTAGATAAAGATTTATAAATTTTTAATTAGATATATATAGGTTCGGTTCGGTTTAGAACGGTTTCGAAAAAACCAAACCGAACCGAACATCGGTTTGGTAAAAAAAAAACCAAACCAATTGTTTCTTTAAATCGGTTTGTGATCAGTCGGTTCGGTTTGACCGGTTGGATTGGTTTGAACGGTTTAAATGCTCACCCCTAGCGGTAACCACTTGCGAGCTCACTTGGCTCAAATCCTTTCTTCTCTCTCTTGGCGTTCACCATGATCGTCCCATGAGACTCTTCTGTGACAATCAAGCGGCATTACATATTGCTTCGAACCCAGTCTTTCATGAAAGGACCAAGCACATTGAGATTGACTGTCACTATGTTAGAGAACAGCTACTTGCCGGCAACATTAGTACCACACATGTTCGCACAGCACAGCAGGTCGCTGACATCTTCACTAAGGCACTTGGGCGTCACCAGTTTCATTATCTTTGCGGCAAGTTGGGCATTCGAAATCTCCATGCTCCAACTTGAGGGGGAGTATCAACCGGGATTATGCACATGTTAAATAAGTGCTTAACTTTAGACTCTTGACAGCCCATAACAAATGTCATGCACATGTTAAATAAGTGCTAAACTTTAGAGTCTTGACAGCCCATAATAAATGCCATGATCTATTTCACTTCCTTCTTGTATAGCTTAAGTTTTGGGCATAGTTATAAGATTTCCATCTTTTACAGCTTCATTTTAGCCCATAGAATTAGCTCTTCAGTGTATATATATAGTGCTACATGTAAATGAGATACAACACAACAATTGATACCATTTTTGTCAAAATAAGCCACCAGTGGCTTTTGTAAAAATATCCACGATTTAAAATGTATGGCTCAAGTGATTGGTCAAGTTCAGTATCATCCCTTCTTGAGGGCGAAGTTGATCTTCACTTTGAAACAGTTAGATTCAGCGTATTGAAACTTGCAGCTATTTAAGTTTACAGATGAATTGGATGAACTATCTTTACTTTCGGTAAGGGGGATGTTAATCGCGTGCACTGGGGTGGTGTTTTGCATGTCATCGGTCTTGGGCAGGGTCCTTATAGTGGTGCTTGAGAGTGGTATACTCCATAGGGCCTTTGGTTTAACGTCCTTGAGGGTGTGGTCTATGCTGTCGAGTTTGCTTCACCAAGGCTCTCCTTGGCTTGACTAGGTGGGTCTGCC
Source organism: Escallonia rubra (assembly GCA_033065855.1). Lineage (NCBI taxonomy): Eukaryota > Viridiplantae > Streptophyta > Magnoliopsida > Escalloniales > Escalloniaceae > Escallonia > Escallonia rubra. The sequence continues at coordinate 30,061 of JAVXUO010001520.1, forward strand.
CGTAATGCTTGGTATCTATTATTATCTTGTTTTTTTCATCCGAGGCGCGGGATTTTGGCAGTTCGGTGGGTGTTAGTAGGAGATATATTTGTGTAATTAGTTTGCAGTCTCAATTTCTTGTTTAGCGCGGCACAGATCGACGATTTGAAGACCCAACAACGGGAATATGGGTAATCTATGCCATCCTTTTCATTAGGACCTTGAGCAAGTTTTAAAGCACGACCTTAGTATCTGGCATCCTTCATTAGTCAAATGTTTGAAAAACTTTAGTGATTAGCCTGTGAGTTTGTCCACTGGATCCGCCTTATTGGTTTTACTTTGTTCAACCAGTCTTAGCCCCAATCTTGTTCCTTATTGAGTACCTTACACGGATTAGACAGAATAGATAAATTATGCTTCAATTGTGAGGACAATGCCACTCTCTTTAAGTCTTACTTTAATGTAGCTTTAGTTGCAAAGGTATCTCGTGATAGTGCTATTAATTCCTGCCAATAGCTTGGTGGCACTCTTTGGGTTCCGTAAGCTAATATCTAGCTATGCGATGGTATTTTTCTTGGCAACGTTGAAGGATTATCATAGATTCGATGGTCATGGGATTTGGGGAACGGTTATGTTGCTAGTATAGTTCGTTTCTAATTGTTGTACAAGGAAAAAGAAAGTAACTAGACCCAACAAGGTGAGTCTCTTGATTTTGCTTTTCTGTATTTTCCGTTGAATTCGTTTCTTTTTCTATTAGGGCGTTTTGAAAAGTGAGGCACGTCCTCTAGGGGCAAAATTTGCCCCGCCTATGTGTCACGGGCTGCCCATTGCACCCGCTTAGCACCGCGCCCCCGCGCCCCCGCGCCCATCCTGCACAGCGCCCCCGCGCCCATCCAACACGCGCCCATGCGCCCTCACAAGTTCTTCAAGTCTCGCGCCCATGCGCCCGTCAAGCACAGCGCCCGCGCGCCCAACTGTAGTGCCCGTGCACGTCAAAAGCCAACCGTGAAGATCTGAAGATCCGGGCGTGCGTTTTTGCTCAATTTTGGTGGAGATCACCCTTGTATATATTTAAGTTTCCCTATAAAATTTCAAGTCATTCCGAGTTGTATTTCTCTAAAAATGGGCACTATGACTCCTCGCACATAGTGACGTCTACTACTGTCACTTAGGAAAATCCTCTTAGTGGTACTATATGGGGAGTACATGTACACCCATACCCGAGAGTCCCTTGCTTTGTTTTAGCTTGCCTGTTTAGCTAGATTGCACATTGTGGATGCAAACAAAGCCTTCTGTAAGTTGTAACGATGATTTTGAAGTAATGAGAATATTTGGGACCGTTTTGCCCTTGTGTTAAAATTACTTCTTTGTGCACTGTTTTATGCAATGTTGATGAATTGATTGCTGTAGATTGTTGAGATTTGTTGGCGAACTCTTCTTGCAAGAGGCAAGTCGAGTGCCACATACGGTTTCCTTTGTGCCATCAAAGGCCACCGTGTGTCAGGTGGTATCAGAGCCGCGGTTTCCCAAGGGACCGTGGCTTCAGCTAAGAATATATCGTGGGATGGTTTGTTGAGAAAAACTATGGCCAACACGAAAGAGAGAATGGATGCTTTGGAAGCACAGATACAGAGCATGTTCAAGAGTGACCAGGATGTTCCAGGCATCCTGAAGCAATTCTCCCTTCGCCTGGACGCGTTGGAAGTGAATGCTGAAGCCACTGATAATGCCCGATATGCTGAGAACATGGATTGGGAGGGCAAGTTTCAGGAGCTCCAGGATCGAGTGGAGCTTCTTAGTCGTGCAGTGATTAACTCACCCGCAGGGGGTGCGGAGCACTCATCGAGGCCCCGAGTGCCAGAGCCCAAGAGTTACGGGGGAGCCCGTGACGCCAAGGAATTGGAAAATTTCCTTTTCGATATTGAACAATACTTTCGAGCCATCAGAGTAGACTCGAAAGCGACAAAGGTGTCGGGATGGCTGCCATGTACTTGGTTGGAGATGCCAAGTTATGGTGGCGGAAGAAGTACGCAGAGATCGAAGATGGGTCTTGCGTCATAAACACATGGGAAATACTCAAACGCGAGCTAAAGAGCCAGTTTTTTCCAGAGAACATCGCATTCAGCGCGAGGAAAGCGTTGTTAGAATGCAAGAACACCGGATCGGTCCGGGAATATTTCCAGGCATTTTCTGCCTTGATGTTGGACATCAGCGACATGTCTGCAGTCGACAAACTCTTTTTCTTCATGGAAGGGTTAAAACCATGGGCTCGCACCGAGCTTAATAGACGTCGGGTGAACAACCTAAACGAAGCCATCATCGCTGCCGAGAGCCTTTCAGATTACAACTCCGAACCACAGAGACCCCCTCAGAGAGGGAATCCAAGCAGGAGTAATGGTGTCAAGAAGCCAGGGTTCAAGCGCCAAACCAAGGTTGGGGCAGTAAAATCAGTTGGGCGTCAAACTCTTCTACCCTACAGAAGAGTGGAGTTGGGTTCAAAGCCAAGCCTGACACTAGCACTAGCGGAGAAGTGAAGAAACCTGCTTTCAGGGGTTGCTTCTTGTGTCAAGGGCCGCACGTGATCGCTAATTGTCCGCAACGACAGATGATGAATGCCTTCTTTGACAACATGGGGCAGGTGCAACGTGGGGAACAATCTGACTCTCAATCAAGGCATCCACCAACAGAGGAACAAACAGACACACAAGATTACGAAGAGGAAGATGCCGTCGAGGCCTTTCTTCAGTGGTGTAATGCTGTGATGACGCAGGTTGGGAACCCCGAAGAGAGCTCGACTAGGGAAAAGCCTAAAGACATGCCGCCAAAGAAAAAGAGAAATGTACCAGGGAAAGGCTTGATGTATGTGGAAATCAAGGTTAACGGGAAGGCCATCAGGGCCATGGTGGACACAGGAGCTACCCATAATTACATTTCAAGCACCGAAGTGGAAAGAGTGGGTCTAACTCTAGAAAAAGGGTGCGGACGGGTGAAGGCTATCAACTCTGCCGCACAGCCAGTAGCGGGAATAGCGAGATCTGTTTTGATCAAGATTGGCCCATACGAAGAAAGGACCAACTTTTCAGTAGTCATCATGGACGACTTTAAGCTAATCCTTGGGTTGGAGTTTCTGAGTGACATGAAGACCACTGTGGTGCCATGCACCAACTCTCTGGCCATGCTTGGGAGTAAACCGTGTGTCATCCCGACTGTATCTCCTAGGGCGAGAGAGCGTTCTATTTCAGCCCTCCAGTTGAAAAAAGGATTAAAATGGGACAAAACAACTTACCTTGCCATGCTACGGTGGGACGAGATTGAAGAAGTATCGGGACCATTACCCAAAGAAGTTAAATTCATATTAAACGACTTTGAAGATGTGATGCCTGATGAATTGCCGAAGAAATTACCACCCAGAAGGGCAATTGACCATGAGATCAAGCTTGTGCCAGGCACGAAGCCACCCGCCCGAGCTCCGTACCGGATGTCACAACCAGAACTTGCAGAACTCAAAAAACAACTGACAGAGTTGCTAAACGCGGGTTTGATCACTCCAGCGAAGTCGCCTTATGGTGCACCAGTCCTCTTCTAGAAGAAACAAGATGGTTCCAACAAGATGTGTGTGGACTACAGGGCACTAAACAAGGTGACTATTCGGAACAAGTATCCTATCCCTTTAGTCGCCGATTGTTTTGATCAGCTTAGTAGAGCGAGAGTGTTTACCAAGTTGGACTTGAAGTCTGGGTATTGGCAGGTCCGAATCGCCCAAGGTGATGAGGCGAAGACAACTTGTGTCACCAGATACGGTGCGTATGAGTTCCTGGTCATGCCGTTCGGCTTGACCAACGCCCCGGCCACATTTTGCACCTTGATGAATCAGGTTTTGCGGGACTACATTGATGATTTTGTAGTGGTGTATCTCGATGATATTGTGATTTACAGTTCCAGCTTGGACGAGCATCTGAAGCACTTGAGGAAGGTGCTTACCTGACTGAGGGAGCACGAGCTATATGTGAAGCTGTCGAAATGCACATTTGCCCAGACCAAGATTAAATTCTTGGGCCATGTGATAGAACAGGGTCAGATCAGGATGGACTCAGTTAAAGTTCAAGTGATACAGGAGTGGCAGCCGTCAACTAATGTTTCAGAACTGAGATCTTTCCTAGGATTGGCCAACTATTATAGGAAATTTGTTCGAGATTATTCGAGAATGGCCCATCCCCTAACCGAACTTCTAAAGAAGAGCACAGTTTGGGAATGGTCCAAGGAATGTGAATCGGCCTTCTTGGCCATGAAGCGGGCTATGTCTGAAGATCCGGTACTTGCTTTCCCCGATGTGTCGAAGTCTTTTGAAGTTCATACAGACACTTCTAACTTTGCACTTGGAGGGGTTCTAATGCAAGAATGCCACCCGGTGGCATATGAGAGTATGAAGCTCAACGAAGCAGAACATCGCTACACGACTCACGAGAAAAAGTTACTCGCGGTAGTGCATTGTCTCAGAGTTTTGAGGCACTACCTGCTTGGTTCAAGCTTCATAGTGCGGACAGACAACACTGCGGTGAGCCACTTCTTGAGTCAATCTAAGCTCACCTCGAAACAGACCAGGTGGCAGGAACTTCTGGCAGAATTCAACTTCATGCTCGAGTACAGGGCAGGCTCAACCAACAGCGTAGCAGACGCCCTCAGCAGGAGAGCCGAACTAAATCAGGTAGCATTGATGGCCATGAATGCTATTGTTAGAGCAGACAGCCGAGTTGCCATCAACATCGGACAGAAGATCAAGAAGGCCCTTACTAGGGACCCGGTTGCCCAACAACTGCTGAAACTGATCGAGAGCGGTAAAACTCGACAGTTTTGGCAAGAAGATGGTTTGCTGATGACCAAAGGAAGACGGGTATACATCCCCAGAGTTGATGATCTGAGACGAACATTGATTCGAGAATGTCATGACACCCTTTGGGCAGGCCATGCCGGAGGATAAAGAATATTAGCTCTCATTCAACAATGTTACTACTGGCCCCAAATTGGGGATGAAGTGCAGGAGTATGTGAAGACATGCCTTACTTGTCAGCATGACAAGGTGGAGCGTAAGAAGAAAGCAGGGTTACTACAACTGCTGTCGATCGCCAATAGACCGTGGGAGAGTGTGTCGTTGGATTTCATCACTGGTCTGCTGAAGGTTGAAGACTTAGGCACGATTCTTGTTGTCGTTGATCGGTTTAGCAAGTATGCGAGCTTTATCACAACACCCAAGTATTGCTCAGCCGAAGACACAACGCAACTTTTCTTTAAGTATGTGGTGAAGTATTGGGGCATGCCTCAAGACATTGTCAGTGATCGGAACTCCTGCTTCACTGGAAACTTTTGGACTGAACTCTTTAAGTTATTTGGATCCCAACTTTCGATGAGTTCAAGTTATCATCCAGAATCAGACGGTCAGACGGAGCGGTTCAATTCCATGCTAGAAGAGTACCTCCGCCATTTTGTCAGTGCAACACAGAAAAATTGGGTCAAGCTACTGGGCGTTGCCCAGCTGTGTTTCAATTCACGCAAAAGCTCTTCGACAGGGAAGAGTGCTTTTGAGATTGTGAATGGACAACAACCGTTACTTCCCCACACGGTAAATGTCCCCAACGCAGGAAAATCTCCAAGGGCCATAAGCTTCAGCGAAGAATGGAGGCAGAATATAGATCTAGCTCACTCCTACCTGGAGAAAGCAGCCAGAAGAATGAAGAAACACGCTGACAAGAACACGATATCTCAGGAGTTTAACGTGGGCGACAAACTTATGGTTAAGCTACTACCACAAGATCGCAAATTTCTAAGGGGAAGAGACTCTCGTCTTTTGCAGAAATATGAGGGACCCCTGACTATAGTGAAGAAGATAGGCAAGATGGCTTACAAAGTTGATCCGCCAAATTGGTGGAGCCGCCAGCTCCATCCCGTTTTTCACGTCAGCATGTTGAAGCCATTCTACGAAGACATAGCAGACCCCTCCAGGGGCCAAATCAGGAGACCAGGACTCAAACCCAAAGCGGCAGGAAAGCGAGTTGCTGAAGCTATCTTGAATGATAAAGTGATTACAGCATCCCGTAAGCGCCATCAAGAGTACCTAGTCAAGTGGCAGGGATATATGGATGAAGAGAACACTTGGGAACGAGCAGCAGACTTGTCAGCCTACACCGATAAGATTGAAGCCTACCACAGGCAGAAGTTGACGAGGACGTCAACAGCTCTAGTGGGGGAGAATGTCACGGGCTGCCCCTTGCACCCGCCTAGCACCGCGCCCCCGCGCCCATCCTGCACAGCGCCCCCGCGCCCATCCAACACGCGCCCATGCGCCCTCACAAGTTCTTCAAGTCTCGCACCCATGCGCCCGTCAAGCACAGCGCCCGCGCGCCCAACTGTAGTGCCCGTGCACGTCAAAAGCCAACCGTGAAGATCTGAAGATCCGGGCGTGCGTTTTTGCTCAATTTTGGTAGAGATCACCCTTGTATATATTTAAGTTTTCCTATAAAATTTCAAGTTATTCCGAGTTGTATTTCTCTAAAAATGGGCACTATGACTCCTCGCACATAGTGACGTCTACTACTGTCACTTAGGAAAATCCTCTTAGTGGTACTATATGGGGAGTACATGTTCACCCATACCCGAGAGTCCCTTGCTTTGTTTTAACTTGCCTGTTTAGCTAGATTGCACATTGTGGATGTAAACAAAGCCTTCTGTAAGTTGTAACGATGATTTTGAAATAATGAGAATATTTGGGACCGTTTTGCCCTTGTGTTGAAATTACTTCTTTGTGCACTGTTTTATGCAATGTTGATGCACTGATTGCTGTAGATTGTTGAGATTTGTTGGCAGACTCTTCTTGCAAGAGGCCAGTCGAGTGCCACATACGGTTTCCTTTGTGCCATCAAAGGCCACCGTGTGTCACTATGGAACGTTTCATTCTCTTGTTTTGTCTCTCTATTTTTTATCAATGTTGTTCTACTTGAAGGAAAAAAAGAAATATAACAAAGAAAAATGGGGATAACAAACACGTCAAGCCTCGGCACTTTTAGCATCACGTTAAAGTGTAAGTGACATTGTCATTTTTTTTGGTTAATTACACTTATGTCCCTGAGGTTATAGGGTAATTACACGCGTGTCCATAAGTTTAGAAAATAGGCACTTATGTCCTTTGACCTAACGGAGTATTGAAATACTTAACGGTTTGAATGAAATGACCGCATTGCCCACGATTGAAAATGTAAAATACCATTCATTCCTCTCTTCCCTAACCTCTATCTTTTTCCCCTTCAATTCTGGTCTCTATAACCACTGCCTCAACACCACCATGGCCACAGTCACCGCCATTCACCAAAGCCAATGCCGCCAACACCACCATCTATCAAAGCCAATACCCACCACAACTAACTAATACCAACTAAATGCATCAATCGTTTATCTTTTAAAAAATTAAATTTACCCCTGAAATTTAGAAATAAAACCACCGCCGGCAAGCCTACCAGTTGAAAAAATTAATTTGATCGGTTGCCGAGCCTACCACGGCGACATAGATGCTCCGGTGGACGATGTGGTGGTTGGTCCGGCGAGCGATGTAGATGGGTGCCGGCGGTGCTGTGATGAGGTGGCTGTGGTTTGTGTCTTGGGTCGTGGATTAGGGTACTGGAGACGTTGCGATGATGCCGGCGTGGCTTATGTCGTGCCGGCGATGATTTGAGTCTTAGGTTGTCGATTACAGCCATGTCTTTGGTGCGGATTTGGTGGTGGTGCGTTGGTGGTCTTGGCGCCGGTGGTCAATCTCCGTTCCGGCGACGACGACAGCAATGGGTTACTTACACTACAAGAAAAAGTGTTTTTAGCAACGGATTTTTAGCGAATGATCAATTTCCGTTGCTAAAAAGCACTTTAGCGACGGATATTTCCGTCGGTAAATGTCTGTCGCTAAAGATAGTTACCGACGGAAGTTTTCGTCGGTAAATATTTTCAGCGACGGACTTTTACCGACGGTAAATCCGTCGCTAATTTGAATTTGAAAATTTCTACCTTCTTTAAAAAGCTTTTTTTTTTTAAATAATATTTAAATAACTTTTACCGACGGCGAAAATCCGTCGCTAAAAGTTATATAAATAGACACAAACCCTAGTTGCTTTCTTTTCTCCCAGCCGCAGCTTCTCTTCTTCTCTTCTATTTTCTCTATGCATCTCTCTTCTCTCTACAGCCCCCCCACCTCACCCCCGTGCCACACCTGCCACTGCATCCTCGCCAGCGCCAGCAGCTAGGCACGCGGCGCACACCCCGCGGGTGAAACAGCCACGCACACCCGGTGCTACAGTCTCGCACGCATCTTCCCCACTGAACTCCATTGTCGCCGGCCACCGTATGGTGGCTATTTTGACGGTGAAAACAAGGTAAATTTTCTGATCCAATGTTTGATTCTTAGTTTTTTGAACCCTTTCTTTTTATTTTTTTGCAATTTTAGAATTAGCGTTTGGTATACAATTGGGAATTGGGAATTAGTTGATGCTGTAATCATTTAGAACAAAGACCATGCATGGGATGATGATTTAAGTTCCAATTTGAATCCATAAATGAGCTCTAACTTTTGTTTTTCATCCTGCCTTTCAGTGGATCTTCTGGGTTGGTGTTGGTCAGTTCATCGGGGCCGCTCTTGTTGCTTTGTACCATTAGATAATTATCAGAGGCATTCCTTTCAAGAGAAGGGCTTTGTACCCAACTGTTGTCTTTTTTCCTTTTCCTGTATCGTGGGATCAAGTGTTAATTAGTGGTTAATTATGGTGTGTATATTACCATTGTCCTTGTTTTTTAAGAAGGGGGATACAGGAAGGGGATACTGGAAGGTGTGAAGTCATTCCTATAGCCATTATTTTGCAATGTGTTGTTTTTTTAGCAGGTTTTTTAGTTTCATATTGAGATTTTGAATTTTGAGATACGTATTGACATCTAGCTTAAATCTTTTGTTTTACTTGGAATTTGGTAAAGATGAATGCTAGTTTAAATAATTAAATTATTGTTGGATTAGTTGATTATAAGTAACTGTCTAAAACATATTTGGCATTTTAAAAATTAATAAAAATAAAAAACAGCCTTTTGGGTTTTAGCGACGGAATTCTGTCGCTAAAAGTCCTTCTGCAAAATGGTAAATATTTTTAGATATAGACTTTTAGTAATGAAATTGTCGTTAAAAATCTGTTGGTAAATGATTTAAAGAGTTTTAGCGACGGAATTAATGTTACTAAATACTTTTACAGTGGACTTTTAGGGACGGAAATTTAGCCACTAAAAGATTTTTTATTCAGAAATTAAAATATTAGAAAAATATAGAAAATACCTTTAGCGTCGGAATTTTTCGTCGCTAAAAGTAATTATTTCCGTCGGTAAAAGTAAACATTTGCCGACGGATCACCAAAATCCGTCGCTAATCTTTTAGCAACGGGGTTTTTAACCACGGACTTTTAGCGACGGACAGTCCGTCGCTAAAAGTCTTTACCAACGGATTACCCACTATTAGCGACGGAATTGTCCGTCGCTAAAAGTGGATTTTCTTGCAGTGTTAAGGGGAGGGTGAGGGTGGGACGACGAGAAGGGTGGGGGTGTAGTGGGGCAGGGTGCGGGGAGTTGGAGAGAGAGAAAGAGAGTTAGGATTGATATTCAAATTAAAAAAATAAAAGGAAAAAAACTACAAATTTGGAGAAACAAAATAAGATTTTAAGAATACGTGTATATACATTGCAAGGGTAATGTTGTCATTTTAAGAATACGTATCTATGACATCAGCAAAAAATTACACTTTTTTAACGAAATTTTGACGAATGGATATAAGTGTTACATTTTTAACGTTTGTGGTCACGATTTGTTACTTTTTAAAACTTAGTGTCATTAACTGTATTTTCACCCAAATCTCAAGGACATAAATGTAATTAACCCTTTTTTTTTCTTTCTTTGGGAATGAGTGATATAGTATAATTTTACTTATTTGTCCTTTTTACTTTCTTTTATTATTATCATTTTTATTATATCGCTTTATATTTAAATTTTCATCAACTCATTTTCTCTCTCCTGACCTACTTTCCTACACTTTTTTATTCATTTTTCTCTCTACATTTAACACTACATTAACTCATTTTCTCTTTATTTACTCATTTTCTTCCCTTCCTCTTTCTAAAGGGTAAAATGAAAAACATATAATATATCACGTAAATCCTTCATCTGCGTGAAAAAAAAATGATCAAATTATGTAAGACGAAAGGAACGGCAAAACAAAATATCTTAACGCTTCACTTTCCCGATGGCGCCCATAGAGGCATAGAGCACGCATCTACCTCCAAAACGGCGTTCATATGCAAAGGGTGGGCAGACACTATCTTCAACGACTTTATCACCTCATAGATAAGTACTAAAGTGGGCAAAAAAGTATCAGTTAGACCCATTATCACTCCTCACTTTATCGGTCAACTAGAAAAGGTTTTAAAAGGATAAGAGCTGCTCAACCCAACCAAGCACCACCACAGGAGAGAAAGAGAGAGAGTCATTGTTGAAGCCAGCGCAACATAGCACAGCCATAAACAAGAGAGAGGGGGCAGATGGGGCGGGAATGGAGGGAGGCAGCAAGGCGAGATGGCAGCAACGACGGTTTAGGCGCGGCGGTGATGATATTTTGGGCGGCACTAGTAGCCCTCTCTCTCATTTCAGCTATTGTCCTCTCCTGCGCTGATGGTGCTTCCAAGGACAAGGCGACTAATACCGACGCCTACGGTGGCGGATGCGCTGCCGGGTGCGGCGCCGGATGCGGTGGTTGAACTCCAAAGCTCATCAACCTTTACTCTCTTTGTATGACCACAGGAATCATCATATGTATCAGTCAACTTTTTACACTTACACAGGCAGTTACATACAGCACACCAAGAGATTTCAAGTAGGACTCTGGAAGGCTCTCCATCCACCTATATGTAAAGTAAGACTCTGAAAGAAGCAACCACCAGAGGATCGGGCTAGCATTTCTTATCGGTTTGTTCTACCTACAAGGTTGGATTTGGTGCGTAAGCATGTGTGCTTGACCATCACTAACAAAGTAATGATTCACAAAGTATCAGACATACCCTTCTTAACTATCTGCTTGCCCTAATCTGTTTGTTTTACCCACAGGTTCAGTGTGTGTGTGTGTGTGTGTGTGAATCTGTACGAGAACGTGCAGTTGTAATCATTCTTTAAGCAGTAAAAATCGCACATAAAATTTTGAAATTATAAATAGACTAATAAAATCAAGCGAAGCGAAGAGCGGAGCTGTGTTCAACATTGTTCGACCATCAGCTCTTCAAGGTAATGTTAGTCTTGCAATACACACATACCCACGCACACGCACAGACAACACAAACATTGTTAAGTAACACAAACAAGATGGGCAAGTCGATCATATATTTTCCATTCATTCTCCAAATAGTGAGTCTTCCAATTTACATCGTTTGTCAATGGTGTTTGTGCTGCTTGTGGACGTGTGCACCGCAACATAATTACAGTCACAGGGAAAGGTTAAAAAGTGAAGGTTGAACCGTATGGATACCCCTAAATGATACCAGGTGGTTGCGTATAGAGAACCTAACATGAGGCTTGAATGATTTGATCCTGGCAATCCATCCAAAACAGTTCAAACATTGTTACTTTTCCACTAGATGCATTGCATGGTAATATCATTTTCTCTTCATCATAATTTGTTCTTTCATGTGGGTTTTGAAACTTCCAAAATCTGTACATACTGGATTTGAAGGGGCATCCACAAACCAATGGCAATCCCACGCTGTTTGCAATGCATAGTGCAAGCTTATATTCCTTGACGTTTCCTAATGTCAGTGGACGATATATCCATGCGAAACTTTTCCATGGGTATTGAGATAAACATGTCTTTCAACTCTTCTGGAATGTCTAAATCTTCAAGAACCTGGTAAGACAAGTAATTTGGCATGCAAATTAACAGTGGCATGATAAATGGAAGAACTAGCAGGGTGCTGTAAAAAGTACGCAGCCAAACCTTAAAAACACCATCAACATTTCGTCCACCCACAAGGAAAGTACATCCAGTATTTTTGCATCCAACAAGTATTTCCAACATGTTCCCGTAGTCCCCACCGTAGTACTTTGGCTGGAAGCAACAGATGGAACTCGTAAGATGAAGTGGTATAATTGCAGCATATTTCCACAGAAAAATAATTACATCTATTTTTCTTCTTTTTATTTTTACTTTGTCATTTGGTACTAGCCCAACTTATTATTGAGAGACTTTCTGATGGTATTATCATGCAACCTTTTGCCATCATGTTAGCCAATCACAACTAGTGTTTGGCAAAGGCTTAACTGAATGAGAATCACAATTATTTATAGCATCATAGTTTAATGTTGCATCAATCTGTTGCTGAAGCGTGGAATGAGTCTCTCTATAGTCTATAGACATATGTTCTCCGGAGTCTGGGATAAGTGGTGTACTATTTGCACCACCAGAAAAGGAAGTGAATGAAGCATATATGGATATGGATATACACGAATTGAGAATACTTGTATTTATGCCAACGCAGCAGCTCAACAGCAGTTTCCAATGAAATGCCTAAAACTTGTAAAAGAAAAGGAAGAAAGATAAATAAATAATCTAATGGAGAAAGAGAGAGAAGGAGATTTCTTTAACAGAACAAGATCTTAACCACGTATAGGAGAAATGAACATTGACACGAGAGAGAGAATTCAGGAAAAACTCCAGCTCAAAGCTGTCAAATTTGAATCCTACCATAAACAGGATGAAATAGCCGTTGCAACTCCCACTTCCTATAGTAAGGGGGTGCCTTGGCAAGTTTGAGGGTAAAATAGCCATTCTTACATAAGTAGTACCCCTGTTCCCATGATTTTGGTTTTTAGGAATCTTGAACTCAACCTTCAACATATTCGCAAGGTAAGCCTCAATACAATATTTAAAAAGATGACGGCAAGCTCAATAGTGCCACTATTTGTCATAGAGTGCATAGTCCCTCATATAACCTAGTCGAGTTAGGTGCCTGTTTATGTGCGCGTCTGTGCCTGTGTCCGGTGTAGAACTGCTTTTAGCAAACAGAAAAAAAGAAAAAAGCAAAAGAATACATAATAAATAAAGAAAAAAAACAAAGCCTCACTGTGAAGGTCTTCCAAAATTTAGTTTTAACTACTAGCTAAACCCAACGAAAGCAACCAAAAGGAAAAACACAGGATACGGTAGTCAGCTAAAGCAAGCACTAAGGTGGAATATTAGCAATATCAGCATCAGTTACGCACTTTCTGAAGGTTCGGCATGCACAGCTTTGAACCATTGTTGAATGACATTCACACGAACTAAAACTCTAGGCACTTACAGTATGCAACAGACTGCTTGCCTTGTCACTCATATACCGGCTATGTGCTGTATATGAACTTCTTCGGGAGTTCCCTATTTTAGTTATAAATACTCTGCAACGCTTATCCGTACGGGTATATGTACAGGTTACTTTACCCCTTCTAGATCAACGTAAAAGGAACTGCTAGAAGCGGAAATCCACGTAAACAGGATGTATAAAATAACAGCCAAAGAAAACCCAACCATAAAAGCTAAGCAGGGCCATCAGTAAAATGTATCAGACAAACAAATTAACTATACCAGAGTCAGGCGCCGATGCAACTACGTGGTTTGGGTTCTTTTCTGTCTTTTGTTTTTATTTTTAAGAGAATTCTTGCTGATGCCTCCTATCAATGGAAGATTACAGGGCATTTTTAGTTAACTATAAACCTAGCCATTCCAATATACATACATGATATGTTTTAATAATCTTTTTAATTGTTAGACTAAGACTTCGATATTTCTTTGTAGGCAACATACTTTTTGTTGTGGAGAGGAATAAAAAACAGAGGATCATCCAATGTTATCCACAAACACCAAAAATCAGTCTATACGTGTCTCGCTAACTAAATGGAGTGAAACCAAGAAATATTGCAAAGGTCAAAAACCAAAATGAGAAACTGAAAAGTTCTCCACAGGAACGTGTTTTAACAACATGTTTATCCTTTAAGTCGAACAATGGTTGGCACGTGGCACTTGAAAGTTTGTTTGCAATTTCCAGTAATTTCGCCCCATAAGTATGTCCATTGGTAAGTAGAGTAACCTCTACCCAAGGTAGTCCATTGCAAGTGGTTCTAACTTACTGCACCCACAACTAGGCATGACTTCTTAGGACATCATACAAATTCCACCAACTATGAAAACCAATCAAGTATAAGAAAATCTTGGACTACAGATATAAACAAGAAGAAATACAAATGCACGTGTCTTTTCCCAATCAATCACAAGTTCTACATTCATGAATGGCATAACAAATCATACCGAAACGAACAGAGATCACAAGAGCATGACACCTACACTGCAAACATATATAATCAAGAAAATCATACTAGAAGCAAGAACTCTAAAAAGATTCAAATCTTGTTTTAGTGGTTTGGAAAGCCTTACATTTACAAGCCTCGCTGCCGTGTCTGCACCAATTACAAACGCGCTGCCTGGAAAAAGTTCTGCTTTCTTATAAAAGTAAGGCTGATTGGAAATTATTACCGTCTTTCCTGCATATTAGATAATAAACTCATGAATGCTCACTTCACATAGTAGTGAAAGTTCACCGGCAAAAATATGACGAAGAAATTAGTCTTCGAGTTTGTTCTCTTATAAATAAGCAGCTCCACAATAGTATGAATAGCCAACTATTACTGTACCGAAACTATTAACCACCAAGGACTGGCAGAGAATATGTACATAATTATGGTGAAAATCTACATTATACAAATCCAGTTATTAGCATATCCCATATAGTGCAGCAGAAACTCTCAGGCCATTGTACCTCATTTGGAGTTTGAACTCTAGCCTGTTACATGAATTCTCCATTACCAAGTTAACGCTTTTAGTGGTGATCAATCACTTATACCTTGGTAGAGAAATGATGAATTTTTTGCATCAAGTTAAAAGTTAAGTAGAACCTCAAAGTTTCTACCTGTTGGGTAGAGGACTGCCAAGCTTCAGAGCTAAGCACTACCTCAACATGATAAATCAAGTCACATCAAATTAATCCGTGTCTTTTTCTATCAGAAGAATTTTTGACACATTTAATATCTCTAACCAGGATGTGGGTACACACAACCAATGCTGACATTCCATTCTTCCAAAAAGAATTAATCAACTAAAGCATGCCAAATGTTGTCAAGAAATTTTTGTCTACCTATCGGCTATCGCTACCATGACCAGATAAAATTAGGTCAATAATTAACATCCCCCGTGTTCCATGCAGAAGCATGACCAATACTATATCCAGAAGGTACACTATATGTTCTAACTCAGACAACATCTAATGAAGTTTTAGTGTCAAAAGACAACACCGTGCATAAAAGTCTCACCACCTTTTTCAAATTGATTAACACGGTCTTTGATTTGAGATAGTGTCAATGGAGGTTTGTCTGCATTTACAGCTGATATCTCAAAGCACGGATAACCATCACCACAAATGCTGCACAGATTTAATCAGTGAGGAGAAGGAAAATATACCGTATCCTTAGTTACAAGCATAACATGTTTCTTCAAAGTGAAACAAGTATTTAAACTGAAAACATAGAGCTTTACACACATATCTTGCATCTGTCGAAACATTTTACTTGAAAATTATTAATTGGTATCTGAAGAAAGAACATTCGTGATATCTGCAGAGATCCCTTGACTTTTGCATTCTCTGCAAGGGTGACATGGTCAGACAGACTAAGGCCTTCAGTTTGGATGCTATCACTTCTGCAATTCTTTTAGAGTGTGTTTGCCGTTTGGATGAGGTAACATAAGCTGCTAGGATTCACATATTTCCAAATTCTAAAATTCGAGGTTGTATTGAAACAACAATTGCGGCGACGGATGGTGACGGCTTGGAGGTGGTGGTGGTGGAAACGATGGTGGTGGTTGGAATAGAAGTTACGACTGTGTTGGTTGCACTGGTGGGGGAGCTGATAGTGTTGGAAATGTTGGTACAATCGTGGTGATGGTGGCACCACTAGTAAAGGTGGCGGTGGTAGATGTGGTGGCAAGGTAGGGATAGCAATTGTAATAACTGTGGCATCAGTGCTGGCGCTGATAGTGTTGGAAAGATGGTATGACTAGAGTAGCAATGGTGGAGGTGAGAGTTGTGGTGGCAGTACTACTATAGAAGTTGCGGTACTAGATATGATGGCAAGGTGGGATAGCTTTGCTAAGAAAAAGTCGGAGGTGATGGTAATAGTGGTATTGGTGGCAGTAGCAGTAGCAGTAGCAGTAAACTGTGGGAGTGGTAGAAGTGGCTATAATGGTAGTATCCAAATATTAAGGCTTCAAGATTTCCATATCGAAGATGCTTACTCAGATATAAGTGCCCAAGAATTATAAGGGACTAATTAGCATATTCTTATACATCTCTTCAATTTTTAAATGAAGACATTCTTGTAGAACATATGGATGAGCATTTTTAAGCATGATAACTTTGTTGGGCTCATTCTCTAACAGCTTAAGCTATTAGAGCAGTCGGTAAGTAACATGCAAGGTCTTAGGTTCGATTATTCCCGCTTGCACGTTTGGTCCCCCATTTAAAAGAGTGCAATTTGCACTCCATTTATTTGTGCACTTTGTGGTAGTGAACTTTGATTTATTTCCCATTGATTTAACTCTCCATCTGCAATTGGGGGCTTGGACATGACAAGGAGTGTTAAGCATGATACCATTGTTGGGCTCGTTCTATAACAGTTTAAGCTTAAGCTTTAGAGCAGATGGTAATTCAATATAGATGAATAATTACGAGGGGATAGATCACGTACCTACTAGCTACTTCCAAAAGCTTTAAATGACCATCATGTAAGGGATTAAATGAACCCGGAAGAATGATTTTTCGGTCCGTAAGTGGCATATGTGCATCTGAAGCATTTCCCGTCAAGAATGAATTTATAGTCAAGAGAAGAAATGAGTGTCTCAACACATAGAGGTTTTCCCAACTAACAGGCTAAACCATACCACTGGAAAATGGATAAACCTTGAAGCATATTTTCCCGCTTATAAGTTGTTCTAATTCTTGATCTTCGTCAAAGTGTTCCTCACATTCCTCAGCAACATCAGTATCGGTTAGCTCTGAACTGAATGACGCTTGAACATTGCAAGCATCGGCAATTGCCTGTAAATGTTGATTAAAAACAATAAAAATTGAAGTGACATTGAAAAATGAAGTCATATGTTGTTCACAACACATCGCTAGTATGAGATAGATTAATATTTATCAAGCAGCTGAGAATTAGTAAGGACTAAGCTGCAGAACAAAGTAAAGGCCTGGAAATTACAGAAAAGGAACATAACAAACTACAGGAGAACAAAAGAAAATAAGAGTCGCATGTGGTTCCAATTTATAATAAAGTCCACTTATTGCACCATCAAAAAGTAAATAATTTCAATTGTTTCAATAGAACTAGAAAAATGAACCAACCATCTAGTCTATATTTAGGCTGTAAATGTCACCACTGAGCTTCTAACAATTTACCTCACACCTGATGGAACATTCTACACTAATTCTGCCATGCACTTTCTCAGGCCCCATGCTCCTTTGATACTCTCTGGCAAAGTTTGGTCTGGAAGTCTGGAATAGCCACAGAAATTCCTAAAGGCTCTCTTATCTTGTGGATTGTACATAAGACAAAATTAGAACCAGAGATAAGCTCAAGTCATAAGGTACTCTTAATGTTGACAATTGCAGCCTTTGCTCTAGTGGACAGGATACCTTGAACCACTTTTTGTTGTTAGTGTCCACATCTGGAAATCCTGCCTTCTTGCAATAAGTTCCCACGCCATACTCTCGTTCGGGAGGATCCCATGACTATTGCCATCATAGTAAGTCGAAGGGACCCTTTTACTGTTGCTGTGTATGCTATCTGGATGGCTCGGAACTCCAAATACTTTTTCAATATTAAGACCAATATCCTGCTCATGTGCTTATGCAAATCAATAATTTGGTGATGACTAATTACTAAAGCTAGCCAGTGAAAGAATGTTCCTCAAAGCTTTAGAAACAGGATTGTTTGCTACGCTTGGGGCCACGTCACCTTGATAAGTTTTGCACTACTGAAAAGCCTGGTTGTGTTGGATAGTATATAGAGGATTTGAGTGGTATGGTTCCTCAGATATCTAAATACTTCGTCGTGCATTCGTTGAAAGGCAGAGCTTTCCTGTTGAATTGTATGAGCTCTTGCTCCTGTTGAAGGTTTTACGAAATTACCTTTCCCTTAAAAGCAAATTATCACGGAGAAAACCGCATTCTATAGGTACAGCAAAGTTGGACAAATAATGCAAATGATACAGATATCAAACAGCATAATCTTCCACTTCAGAGATGCCATTTAAAATGTAGAACCAAGAACCATGGCATTGCAAGATATGTCCACACCAAAAAAAAAAAATTTTGACTTTAACATGGTTTCTACTGCAAAAACACGCACCTTGAGTAAAAACAGGCTTGAAACTCTTTCTTCCTGCTCTCGAGTCCGTAAACCCTGGAATTATAATGCTAAACATCACCTCTAAGTACTCAACTAGCAGCTCCAAACGTAGATTCTAAAAAAGGAAATAACATGACCCATTTTACCTTTGACAAAGTAACTGTAGATACGTAAAGCCGATCAGAAGTTCTTGTGGACAAGTGAAACCTAAACATGCAGAAAGAAGCTGACTCAAAAGACAGAAAACAGTACAGCAGTAACAAAATGAAACGGTGAAAATTAAATTCATGGAAAAACTAACAAATCAATTCTAATCTACTTAAGCAAAGGGCAACATGAATTTTGGTCGGGTGTCTATGAAAAAGGAATAACAAAGGATGTAACTAACACAGCTACTCGAAGGATCATATGAACTATTTCGGATAGACTCGTGATTCATGTTCACAAGGGTCAAAGATACATTCTGCTTTCAAAAACAAGATCGATCTCAATGGGCATAATATAGGAAGTAAAAATTAACCTACAGAAGAGTAAGACAAGCGGAGTTACATATATATCGATCATCATTTTTCAAGAGAACCATAGCCTAAATGCTCAAGTGCTCAACTACGTTGGGACCAAGGAATCTGAGCAGAAGTTACAGAAATACTTGGATATGTTTAAAGAATGTGCCCAACTAACTAGAAGACCAACTAAGAAGTCAGATCTTTTCTTTAAAGACTGAGCTTTGGCCTTATGAACAATATAAAGTGAAGCTAACAAATCAGTTAGGTCTCCTAATTTAGCCATGTGCGTTCTGTCTTTAACAGCTTTCACAGAAGGGGTAAGTAATTAGTGAGCAATTATAATCCAGGACCCCAACATAAATATGAACAATTAGTAAAGTATATTTCTGCATTAAATTGTCTCAAGCGTAAGTAGGCTAAAGTGAAAGAATTCGACAGATGAAGCTAGACATAGAGAAAAATCAACTTAAAGTTGCCTAGTATGTATCAGTACGTAAGTAGCAAGCTAAAAAGTATACATACTTTAGTAAACTAAGATATTTTCATAGAACCAAATAAAAACGGGAAGAAACTCTAAATGAATACAAAATGTTTCGTATTCGGAGAGTACATCCTCCTTGCCGTTCAAAATTTTTCTTTTCCTTTTTCCTCGGTGTGCAAGGGAAGAGTGTATTTTCAACTGTACTATGCGTCATGCATTCTCTCTCAACTTCAGTGTACATTGTTGTTGGAACAAAAGCCCAACCATGTTTCAAAATTAATAAATATGAATAAGATGAGTTCTCATACAAAGTATGCTTAAGTTCAAAGGACATATATATAACATTAATCCACTAGCTAAAGAGTGAACTATCTACCCTAAAAGCCTATAATTGCATTAGGTATACTGGCTATTATCAAAGCACAACCGATCATGACAAACAAATGGAGCTGAACTTTTATAATCACTTGTCGCTTAAAGTGTACAGTATTTAGTAAGAATTACTTCACCAGCAGTAACGTCTCCTCACCTCAACCAACAGAAATTGCATAGATAAATCGTCACAAAATCATGTTAAATCAAGATGGAAGAATGATTTATCATACCTGTGCTCCCCAAGTTTTGGGCGTGTGCTAGCCAAAGAACCAGTGAACCCCACTCCTAGAACTCTACGACCTAATCCATCAACGAATTGAAGGAAACGGTTTAGCCGAGGTAATTACATATTCCAAATATACTAGTGTGATTAAGCCTATGTTCTCAACAAGCACTTGCACAGTTTTAAAGCAGCTACAAGTAAAATTCGAGTCAGTGGGGTTACATGTCTTCGCTTATTATCATCCAAAAAAGTACCGTAGCCCAGAAAGAAATTGCAGAGATTAATTAGATTGAAACAAGAGATCACACATATGCCAAATGGTTAACTAAAGAGTTCTTCTGACTAAAGCTAAGCAAATATATAGGAGACTCTACTAGCCTTGAGAAAGTAGACCAGTTCTACTTATCATCAAATCATTTGCTATCTCAAAGGACAGCTTATGAATGGAACAAAAACAGTCCCCACTAAGGATGAAACCAAAGCTGCACCAACTAAGCTTAAGATAGCGAGTGAAATGTTAAGAAGCAATAATTCTGCGAAAGATCAAGGCAACTTTGAATAAAGCGACTGCAGTCTTGTATTCCACCCTCGCGTTATTCTTCAGCCTAAACCTAACTTGATTCTTTAAATGGATCCCACTCCACCTAAGCACCCTTCCAAAACTCAACATACAAGGAATTAGATAGAGTTTTCAACCTTAGCAGTTAGCCCTAAAGTTGATTCCCAAAATGATGTCAGAATGCCAACTTTGATATGATAATAATTCTAACTGTAACACTGTTCTTAAACAAGTGGACTACATCGAGCCATGTCATTTTTAGAAACAACTTTTGCGATTAAAACTGGGGCGCCAATCACTACTCACATGTTAGACATCTCCACCATTTGAACAATCCACCTCCCACCCCCTCCAAAAATTTTGGTAACTCTTACCTTTCTCCACAGCTTCCATCTCCAACTTGAAACTCCCATAGTCATCCGGCCATTATCCGAGTTAAACACCAAAAATATTATACTCCTTCTGTTCTGTATCGTAACCAAATATTAGCTATATACTCTTGCGCTTCATAATTTTTGTCCCCTTGACTTTTAGCAAATTCCTAGGGTAGAACCTGAACGCGTAAACATAGAATTTACTTGTCAAAACAACGCTTACTTGATCCTTGTTTACTACTCCTATTCAGAGTGAATGTTTCGATGTTCGACTTCTAACCTATAAGTTTGCAAAAAGTCAACCGAGGGAGTACAATATGAATTCGCACGCAAATAGTTGCTTAGGTTAGCGTCGTAAACCTGGATTAGATAACTTAAGAGCCCGATTATATGCCGCTAGAGCCATATCCTCCGCATGTTTCCGACTCGTGAACTGGACAGGTACCTATAAATCAATTACCAATCTTAATTCCATTGACATGAATATAGAAAACAGAGAAATTCGAACAACGTAGATTGAGTGTTAGCGTAATGATTGGAGTGACCTTGCCAAGCAATTGGATCATGGACATTCTGGAGTAAGGAATGACGGCTTCGAGCACGGTGTTCGAAGCACCGGGAACCGACGTCAACCACCCTAGGGTCTGTTGGATAGGCATACACCATCGTTATCAATTTGATCACGCATAAGTGTGTGTATGTGGAGAATGCATATTCCAACATATAAGGAAGGAGAAAGAGAGAGAGAGAGAGAGAGAGAGAGAGAGAGGGACCTGAGAGGCTCCGCCGGAGATGAAAAGGACGGCCTGAGAAGGGGCGGAGTGGATTGCTTCTACTAGAGCTCTCATACAACCATCACTCATCGTACTGCGCTTCTCCTCTGGTTTTGTTCAGTTCGAAAGAGATTTTTCTGGTTCGAAAGCAAGTGAGCTGGGTGTTTGGCTGGAAGGGATTCTTGTTTTGGACTCCAAAAGTAGGAATTAACGTTTTGCTGTAACGGTTCAAACGCCGTGGCAGTCCCTCGTGTTATGATATTTGAATTAAATTTAAAACACAATTTCTTATCGATCGACGAGCATATTTTTTTCTGGCTTCTTTTTCAAACCATTCGATATAATTTCGACCCTCCGAGTTCTTTTTGTCTAAGTTTCATGACTTTTTGCATTACGTAAATCTATTACCCGTACGTTAATCTACTCCTACTCCGAATCTAATCAAGTATAAACTTTCAACACTTTGAGATTACAAAGCTTCAGTTAAAGAACAATGCACTTTGAAACTTCCTAAAGCGATTAAACAGGGTATGATGCAGTTATGATAAGGTTGTTTGCTTAAGACAAACAAAATTTGAAAGAGAAAACTATAAACTTTGTTTTGTGTATAGTGCTGAATTTTTTTTTTGATACATCACTCTTGGCTTTTGTGTTTGGGGTCTTCGATCATTAGCCTTAGATACATTTATCCGGATGCTACCACGTGTACAGGCATGTTCATTTTTTACTTATGTCATAAATAACTAGAAGCAACACTTGTTTCGTCCTCTAAAATTTACACGTATTTGTATTTTACTCCCCGTGTTTACAATTTTTGTAATAGTGTCCTCCACCATTGACAAAATCATTACAAATAGTTTCAAAATCGAACGGGCGTCCAAAATAATCGTTAAAGTAGTCATGTGCCCCTTTTTTTTACTAAAGTGAAGGTCAAAATTGTAACTTCAATAAAAAAAAAAAACTTCATCATCTTCATCTTCATTCTGGGTGGACTCCACGTGAAGCTACTCTTTTGTGCCGCAATTTCAAAGAACCCAGCTCCACCAAAGCAAACTATAATATGGAAATGGATGATTCAATGCCTGCTTATTCTTTGACCGAAGTAGTTGGCGGAGAAGATGGAAATTCTCTTGGAATTCAATTTCAGCATCTGGAATTCTTTATTGATTTTAGTGGTCACCAGTTGGTTCCAGTTGAATTGATCGACTCCATAAGTGAGAAAAACCATAGCAGATTTAAGGTTGAGAAGGTCAGGAAAATGGTGATTCAGAAGATGATGATTTGGGTCATGAAGTGCATGTGGAGAGAGAGGTAGTACTTTCTAAACATGAGAATGCAGGGGAATGCAAAGTTGCAGTGTTTGAATCCATGAAAATAGAAGAAACTGATAATTCTCTTATTTTCGACACAAGAGAACTTGATTCTTTTGATGAACAGGTTGACAGGGACCAAATGACCGAAATTCCATCCAAGAATATTGATGATGTTCATGAAAATGCAGTGGGAAGAATAGAGGAAGGGGTGATTTCAAAATTGTTAATTGTAGTTTTCTTTCGAAGTACATCATTATTTGCCCAATAGTTACAGTGTTTGAAGAAGTAGCTAAATTGCCAAACAATGAAATTGAATTGGGGTTTGAATATTATAGATGAGGAGCCACTCTTCTATGCCGCAATTTCATCGAAGTTGCATTTGTGGGGATTGAATCGATAGGGGCAGGGGGAGGGGGAATTAGGGTTCTACTTTGGATTCAAGAGGGGGTTCCACTTTGGATTCAAGAAGGAAATGCAAAGGGTGGATTAGGGTTCTACTTTAGAGTCCACCCACAATGAAGATGAAGATGATGGAGTTTTTTTTTTATTAAAGTTACATTTTTGCCCTTCACTTTAGTCAAAAAAAAGTGGCATGTATATACAAATGGAAATATATATACACACACACATATATTTATCTAGTTTATATATAAATATATATATATATATATATATATATATATATATATTAATGAGGAGAATAAAACAAAAAAAGTTGAAAAGCTAAAAGGATTAAGAAATTTGTTAGGATCAATTTCTGCGAACAAATTTGAAGGGCATGCTTAGTTTATGAATAATCCTTGTTTTGTCCCGTAATTGTAAAGAAGGCATGAAAAGAAAATAACAGGTTAGCCCTACGATGCAATTAACAATTCATTTTGATTTTTTTTTATTAGAGAGCAATTTTGTTTCTCACCCAGAATTTAGAGCTGATCTTTTATTGTACACACTCTCGTGAAATATGTCACCAAAGATAGTAATTTGTCTAGTTTATATATATTTATCTAGTTTATATATATAGGGAGCTGATCCGTTGCTAGCGCTAGCAGGGTTGCTAGCGCTGTTTTGCCGTCCGCTACATAATGTAGCGGACGATAATTTACGTCCGCTACATTATGTAGCGGACCTGCTAGCGCTAGCAACGGATCAGGTCCCATATATATATATATATATATATATATATATATATATATGTGTGTGTGTGTGTGTGTGTGTGTGTGTGTGTGTGTGTGTGTGTGTGAGCTGATTCGTTGAGAGCGCTAGCAAACTGAGTTAAGTTGCTAGCGCGATCTGGCCGTCCACGCGCGATCTGTGGACGGTCCAGATCTTTTTTTTTTTGCGTTTTTTTTAAGTCCGTCCGCTACATTATGTAGCGGACTATTTTTTGCGTTTTTTTGACAATAATACCCTCCGAGTCCGTCCGCTACATAATGTAGCGGACAAGTTTTCAAACTTTTTTTCTCTTTCTGTCATTAATGTTCTGACTTTTTCTCTCTCTCTCCTTTCTCTCATCCGCTACATTATATAGCGGACTAATTTTCTCATATCTTTTTCTCTCTCTCTCTCCCTTCATTAATGCTCTGACTGTTCTCTCTCTCTCTCTTTCTCTCTCTCTCATTTCTCTTCTTTCTGACTTGTCTCTTTCTCTCACCACTCTTTTCTTCTCTTTCGTCCTCCTCTCCCCTCATTTCCTCTCTCTCTCTCTCTCTCGATCGACCCATCTCGCCGTCAACCCTATTAACACACTCCTTTAAGAGAAACGGAAAAGTGATGTGATCAGGCACAATGTCACTACACAACATTTGTTTATACAAAATTAAGGAGTGGGACGAACTGGGTTTGTCTTTATAGTTTGTTTTACAGGCGAGGGCTCTGATCATGGTGTTGTACATGAAAAGATTTGGGTTGTGAATGGACGGGAAAACTGCGGCGGCGTAGCGGAGAGAAGCGGAATTGGAGGTTGTGCAGGAGAAGAGGAGGTGAGACGTGAGCAAGTAGCGGTCAGTTTTTGACAAGTGTGGCGATGTTGTGATGTGGGCATGGATCTGTTTGAGCTCTCTCATTGTCTTGCACTCCTGTAATAAGTGTGCGATTACGCTTATCGGACATAGCCGTTGGGATTCAATCATCTCCCACCGAAGTTTTGCAGGAGAAGGCGGGAAATTTGAAAGGCTTTAGCTGTTGAGTTTCCCTTTGGCTCAACGCTTTGGTGCAAGTTTGTGTCAACTTCATCGCTCTCACTCTCGCTCGCTGAGACTGCAACTTCGTTTTTTGGCACCAAACTTAGAAAATTATTTTGCAATTAAAACATCGAAACAGGATTCAGAATTATCGATAACATACAGTGATGATACCCACCTAATAAGATTAATAAGGTGAGTAAAGTTTAATTTCAATGGAAAAAGAATCGTATTCTAAGGTAGAAAGCCTTTGCATTTACAAACTTCCCATTTTTTTCTTAGAAAACTAAAGAAATTTCCAAAAACATACTTAAGGTGGCAAAGCCCTGTGGATTCAGAATCTTTTCATCTTTTTACTTGAGAAACTATATAAATTAGAAGTTGAAAGAACATGAAATCCAGAACATAAGGTGGGGAAGAATCTATTCCAAAAACTTCTCTTTCTGGAACATGAAATTTCCAAAAACTTCTCTTTTTGGAATTCTGCCCAGAGAGAGAGAGAGAGAGAGAGGAAATGAGGGGAGAGGAGGACTAAAGAGAAGAAAAGAGCGGTGAGAGAAAGAGACAAGTCAGAAAGAAGAG
The DNA here is from genome assembly GCA_033065855.1 of Escallonia rubra. NCBI lineage: Eukaryota > Viridiplantae > Streptophyta > Magnoliopsida > Escalloniales > Escalloniaceae > Escallonia > Escallonia rubra. The sequence goes on from JAVXUO010001520.1 coordinate 55,946, forward strand.
AAAGCAGAGAGAGAGAAGAGTCAGAACATTAATGAAGGGAGAGAGAGAGAGAGAAAAATATATGAGAAAATTAGTCCGCTATATAATGTAGCGGACGAGAGAAAGGAAAGAGAGAGAAAAAAAAAAGTCAGAACATTAATGACAGAAAGAGAAAAAAAGTCTGAAAACTTGTCCACTACATTATGTAGCGGACGGACTCGGAGGGTATTATTGTAAAAAAAACGCAAAAAATAGTCCGCTACATAATGTAGCGGACGGACTTAAAAAAAACGCAAAAAAATATCTGGACCGTCCACAGATCGCGCGTGGACGGCTAGATTGCGCTAGCAACTTAACACAGTTTGCTAGCGCTCTCAACGGATCAACTATATATATATACAAATTACTACCAGGTTATGTCACCAAAGATAGTAATTTGTTAAGTTAAAGGGTTGGTCATCGATGATATTTTATGGGGACCAAACTAAATGTTTCTAAAATGAAAAAGCAACTAGTGTCTTTGACTATACTGCAGATTATCTTATAGATGATTTAATGTTTAATCACAAGTTTACGTTAATTAAGAATAATCCAGTAGAATTTATTAGTACATTTGTAAGTTTTATGTTTCAAAAGCTTAAGTGGCCAAATAAAAAATCTATTAAATCTAGGGAAACTTGATCAAAACTAAAAAATACATTAGCTAAGTCACAAAAGTAATGGAGTTTCGAGATTTTGAGAGAGGCCATGCCTGCTTGCATTCATGCTCCTTGAGAGGAAAAAAAAATCTCTGTGGTTTGATTCTACTGACTACCGTAGGCTAACTGCATGTAATGCTTAACACTCCTACGTATATCTATTTATGAGCACAACTATAATAAATGCAAGTGATCAAGATATCCCTCCTACAATCCTCTTTTATTTGTTGACCAGCCTATCGACGCATGTTATATATATATTTCATGTTTGTTATCGTGCTTATTTTTGCACGACAACAGGACTGTCATCGTGCTTATTTTTGCACTTCCTAAATTTGTAGTATGTGCTATGGTTTCATATGATTTACATAATTGTTACTCCGTTTCAAAAAAAATTAAAGAATAGACTACAACAAATACAGGATAATACCACGTAGTGAACAATTGCCTATTGCCGCAATCAAATTCTTTTTCCCAAAACTAACAAAAGCCAGATCAACTTGATTTTGAACTTGTCCAATTTTCTGGATAACAATTGAAGACGCTAAACATACTATATTACAAATCATCGGAAATATTTCTTTGTCGCCAACGAATGTTCTAGCGAGACTATTAGATTTTGATACTATGTCCGTTACATCGATTGCTTCTCTTTGACTACGATAAAATTTAGCGTACGTAAACATTGAACTAAACTCAAAATAACAATTATAGAGAAAATTAGTGTACTTATCTTTTAGCAAGTGAAGCTAGACTAAAAATCAATAACGTTCATGTATGTATGTACATAAAATTTTGCAAAAAGTGAGACGCTTATCAAATTTCTATATCCCGACGGTCAAACCGCTTGACGTAAAGATGGTACACGAGATAGCTAGAGTCACGTGGTCTCGTACAACCACACCCTAATTTGGCTCCTTGAAAGAGCTACTCCACGATAGTATGAAGTACTACCATGTACTAATCAAATTTATTGTTACTTGGAGATGGGTCCTTGTATATCTTTTTTTGGAGTTGGGGGGTTGGCTGAGTTGTGGCCTTCAAGAGTGATGTCCACAAAGGAGATAGGACTGAGGGGGCTGGTTTCTGTTTATATAATTAAAAAGCTTGGGCACCCAAAGTACCCAACACAAAGACCAGACCTCGAAAAAGACTCCATTTTTCTATTCCAACTCTACACTTGGGTCTAGTTAGAGCCTAAAGTGACAAACACGGCTACTACTTTGCTAGCTCACATGTCAATTTCTCTCCAAATTCTCACCTACTTCTTCCTCCAAAATACGGCGATAATTCAAGCCCGGTCTTGAGGGAATCACAGCTCACAAAGTCACAGGCGCCCACTGCGGGGAGGCCCTACATGTTCACACGTGGTGTGCGTTCATTTAGTGCCCTGTCTTACGGGCCCGCGATTGATTGCAATCTGATTGTTGAACTTTCTGGAATCGTAAGACCTGCACCGGCAATCTATGCGCAAGTTTATGTGACTACTTAATCAAGATGAGCGCCAAACTCTTCTTCAAACTGACTTGAATCGGTCAAAATAAATTGAACCGATTTAATTTAAATTGTCTGAAAATCGTATTGATTCGATTTTACATTTTTGAAACCGACATATGATATGTTAATATACTTTTGATAAATTAGTTGATAATCTCACATACATAGTACTAATTGAACAAATCTGGAAAGTTAAATGAAAAGAAAATAGTAAGAGTAGTTATAACACAAAAAATTGGTGACCAATATATCTTCAATATTTATTTATCATTTCTCATACATCAATGATAAAGGCATATTGAGTTTTTATTATAGTATGTATCTGGAATAATATTTATATCTTATGTTAAAATGAGCACTTATATATTGAATATAACAAGATTGTTTGCAATTTAGTAAAACATATGACTTTAAATTTTAATTGTATATAGATCCAAATAGTAGTGCACAAAGGAAAAAACGTATTCAAATTGGGGCAAATGGATCGAAACTGAGTAAATTGAACCGTTTAAACCGTCCAAATCGAATGTATTTGGTGTGATTCGGTTCACAAATTTTCAAATCAAGGGGTAGTGGTTTGGTTTACGGTTTGACTTCCAAACTAAATCGTGCTCATCGTTGTTACTTAATTTGAATACATTGGGTCTTTCTATTTACACTGTAAAAATATTTGGCTAACTTATTGATTGATCTTGGCTCCATCAAAACAAGAGTTGAATTTTGCCTCCCAGGAACTAACAAATTAAAGCTTAGGTTGGTAAAATTGTAGGGTTGGGATTGTTTCTGGACTTTGGTTGAGTTTAAATGAATTGAGTTGGTTTGATCGGTTCTTAAATGGTTTAATTATAAAAATGATCCTTAAAGTTTGATCTTACGCTTTAAATAGTCCTTTAGCATTTCTTAATGATCTTCTAAAATCATTTTCGTGATTTAAAAAGTCTTTGAGCTCATAAATGAAACTTTTGAACGTATAGTCCTTTGACCGATGGCAGTTTCATAACTTCAAGACTACTCACCCGATGGCTGAGACATGACAGCGGACATAATGCCTTATTTTCCAATGAGTGCTTCATCCGCGAAGAACTCGTTCGAATCCCACCACCACCACTGAGCCTAACATTAGAATCCCGCCCACCAGCGATGATGATTCGCCTAAGGCTTCCTCCTCTGCATCTTTCTGCTCGTCACTTTGGCCGCGAGATGAATGTGTGTACGTTTGTGTGTCGTGAGGTGAATTTGTGTGCGTTTGTGTGTAATCTGTGTGCGTTTGTGTGTCGCGAGGTGAATCTTTGTGTACACACGTGCGCCCGTGTGTGATATATAGAATTTGTGAAGAAAAACTTCATTTAATGGTGATACCACGTTATACAGGATAAAAATATAGTATCACCACCTAGTTAAACTTAAGCAAATTGTCGGCTGGACATCTCATACTTGTAAGCAAATTAACATGTGAGAACTACACTCAGCAAGTTGACGATAACCCCGGCCTAAGATTCTGGCATTGGCAAATCGAACTTGCTATCCAAATTCACCAAATACGAGTTTAGCCTCGAGGTTTGATCCACTATCACCGTCAAGTCACGACGTGTAGCACCTAGGTGGATGACGAGATCGTCAAACCCAAATTTTCACAGAAACCACGGTGAGTCAACAGAAACAGCAACCACGAAGAGTGAGAAAAGGACAACGATAAGCGTCCATGGGTGATGGACCTTGGCCTTTTCAGCCACCATCGCCAATATAGTGCTTTTCCACTGCACTGCGAATCCAGCACAACCACCACATAATCCAACACAATCACCACCGCCCTCACAGTTCATACCACAATTTGATTGGGTGGTGATACCACGTCACCGTATCATTGTTACATTGAAGTTTTTCTCGAATTTGTGAATACAAGCTGTTATAGTTTGTTTGCTTGTTTGACCGGTAAATGTGGTTAAATAAGGGTTTATGTTGTATGCAAGAGAAAATGAGTTGCTTTAGGGTTTGTGATCTAACATTTGTTAAGAAAAAAGATTCTATATTGTACAGAATTGTCGTTGTAACAGCTTTAGCGACAAAAAGACATCACTACAAATATCTTATTGATGTTGCTAATATTTATAGTGATAATCTTTTGTGGCTAAAACGTATTTAGGCACATTTTTCTATATTTTTTTTGTAGTGGTGACAATCTTTTGTCGCTAATATTTATAATGCAATTTTTTTGTTATCAAAATGCATTTAGCTCATTTTTTTGCCATGTCAGCTGTCATGTCATGTCTATGAGATCATTTGGCATGAAGTTACCAAATGCTCTTCAGTCAAAGCACTGTAAGTATGAAAACCTTATTTTTTGAGCAAAATGATCTTTTAAATTATGAAAGCAATTTTAAAAGATCAACGGGAAATATTTTGTTCTTGAAGGACCATTTATATCATAAGGCCTAACGTAAAAGATCATTTTTTTGTAATTTATCCACTCTTAAATGGGTCGGGTTCAACTTAAACTCACTAACGTAGCACCAACCCATAGTTTTTATTAGCAAACTGCATTTACAATAACAATGAATTCCGATCAATTTCTTTTGATTTGAAAGAAAATCATGTGAGGCCCACCATCGTCAGACAATTCCTTTACCACTCTTCTAGATTTGCTAACAACGCTGAGGATGACGCTGTTTTTTAAGTTAAACAGAAGAATGATGATATATTAAACATTGTGTTGGGGTGGGGGTAGAGGTTTGTCTTTAGGTACACGAGTAGACAAGTTACTTTTTCACGGAGAACAAAAGTAAATTAGTATGATTACAACCGGATCGAAAGAGTTAAAGTTAGAGGACATATAATTACATGGGAGCAATAGGGAAGAAAAAAACAAAAGATCAAGATCCAAAAGGGCGGTCTATATCTTGTGGGGATAGTGCAAAAACTGCTTTGTTGTACGTATCCTTAGTTGTCTTGATCATGTTGTTAAAAATAGTAACTTCTCTGAAAACATTGATATTCTTGTACAACTTGAAATTGTTGTTACACTCGCAAGAATTGAGTGAGACTCCGATAAAATATTATAAGCATCATCCAATACTCTAGCCGACACCCCAAATCAATCACGTTTCGTAGTTTTTTCTGTTTTCAGAGACGATTCAATTCGGTCGAACTGCTGCACCGACAAATTCGCAGCTGAATTTGTTGCAATTTTATGAGTCTCCATATTATCACATTTTAAAACCCATTTAAAATTGGGTAACTGAGGGGTTAATGAGTCTCGATGCTCATCATAGTCTCACATGTTGGCATGATCACCAACAGTCAATGGGGTCCATTCATGGAATTTTGGTCTCTTATTGGTGTAATCTAAATCATGATCATCCCTTGATGGTCCAAGACGACCAAGGCAATCCTGGCTGTCTAATGTACAGACCATCATCACTTTCAATCCTGACCGTCCAAAGGATACTCAGTCGTAACACAATCTCATCTGACGATAAATTGAAAGTTTGAGGGAATTTCAGTGATATTATTGGATTCTGTTACCAACTTCTTTTACTTGTTCTGTTCTCTCTCTCTCACACACACACACACACACTATTACTTTTCCCTAATCTATTTTCCCAAGGTCTTGTTCGCTTCAACACTTTATTCCAGTAGTTCATACTCCATACTGTCAATTCACACACAGAGCCACACAGTTTCTTTTTCTCTCTAGGATTCCATTGCTGCTCTAAGCTTTGTTCTGCTAACACCACTTGGTTTCTTGGTGGAAAGAAAGGTAATTTCCGTGAAGCCCATCTTTCACTTTCCATTCCCAACGGCTACTTTTCTTGGTCTTTCTTGAGATGCTGCCTTTGCTTTTGTTCATTCTTGTTCTTTGCAACTCTAATTTCCTAGTGGGTTCTCTGAATGATGAAGGCTATGCACTTCTATCACTCAAACAGTCCATTAGAGAAGACCCGGGAGGGTCTTTAAACAACTGGAACTACTCTGATGAAAACCCTTGTTCTTGGAATGGGATTACATGCAAACAAGAAAAAGTTGTGTCTGTTAGCATTCCAAAACAGAAACTCTCTGGGTTTCTTCCTACTGCTCTTGGCGCTCTCTCTGAGCTTAGGCATGTCAATTTGAGGAGCAATAGGTTATTTGGGAGCTTGCCTGTTGAGCTATTTAGAGCTCAAGGGCTCCAAAGTTTGGTACTTTATGGAAATTCCTTTTCTGGATCTCTACCCATTGAGATTGGGAAGCTTAATTACCTTCAAACCTTAGATTTGTCACAGAATTTCTTCAATGGGTCCTTGCCTACGGCATTAATCCAGTGCAAGAGATTGAAAACCCTTGATTTGAGTCGAAACAATTTCACTGGTTCTCTCCCTCTAGGGTTTGGTGCTAATTTGGTTTCCCTGGAGAAGCTTGATCTTTCGTATAACAAATTTGCCGGTTTAATCCCCAGTGACTTAGGAAACTTGTCTAATTTGCAAGGAACTGTTGATTTGTCTCATAATTTGTTCAATGGTACAATCCCAGCCAGTCTTGGTAACCTTCCTGAGAAGGTTTATATTGATCTTACTTATAACAATTTGATGGGGCCAATCCCACAAAATGGTGCTCTAATGAATAGAGGGCCTACTGCTTTTATTGGAAACCCGGGACTTTGTGGCCCTCCCTTGAAAAACCCGTGTACTCCGGATTCCCCAGCTGCAAGTTCGCCTTCATCGTATCCTTACTTACCGAGTAACTATCCGCCACAGAGTACTGGTAATGGAAAGGGTGCGAAAGGACGGCTAAGTAAAAGCGCGGTAATTGCAATTGTTGTCAGTGATGTCATTGGAATTTGCCTTATTGGTTTGCTGTTCTCGTATTGTTATTCGAGGGTCTGTGGTTGTAGTAATAGGAAGGATGGAAGCGGCTATGGTTTTGAGAAGGGAGTGAAGAAGGTGAGGAAGGAGTGTTTGTGCTTTAGGAAGGACGAATCGGAGACATTATCCGAAAATGTGGAGCAATATGATCTTGTGCCGTTGGATACGCAAGTGGCTTTCGATCTTGACGAGCTTCTGAAAGCCTCGGCCTTCGTGCTAGGGAAGAGTGGTATTGGGATTGTTTACAAAGTGGTGCTTGAGGATGGGATTACCCTAGCTGTGAGAAGATTGGGTGAAGGAGGTTCACAAAGGTTAAAAGAATTTCAGACAGAAGTTGAAGCAATTGGAAAGCTAAGGCATCCTAACATTGTCACTCTCAGAGCCTATTATTGGTCTGTTGATGAGAAGCTACTCATATATGACTACTTAACAAATGGTAACCTTGCCACTGCACTTCATGGTAAGTTCTACTGGACTCTCTTGCCCAAATTATTATTATTATTTTTCTTGTTTAAGATGTCCTTATGAAGCGCTTCACTTGTTGACCTAGCAGTTTCGCTAACTTGGTTGTATTTGTTCTGGCAATGCCCTCAGGGAGGCCTGGAATGGTATCCTTTACGCCTCTTACATGGTCAGACCGGCTGAAAATAATGAAAGGAACTGCGAAAGGCTTGGTTTACTTACACGAATATAGCCCCAAGAAGTATGTCCACGGAGACGTGAAGCCCTCTAATATCCTGCTTGGACAGGATATGGAACCCCGCATCTCCGATTTTGGACTTGGACGCCTTGCCAATATAGCCGGAGGATCTCCAACCCTGCAATCTAGCCGAATGACGGCTGAGAAGCCACAACAAAGGCAGCATGGCATGCCATCCGAAGTTCTAGCCGCAAATTCAGCTGTGAATTCGGGATCTTATTATTTAGCTCCCGAGGCTTTAAAAGCCGTGAAACCATCACAGAAGTGGGATGTTTACTCATATGGGGTGATCTTACTAGAAATGATTAGCGGGAGATCACCCCTCGTTCAAGTTGGTGCCTCGGAAATGGACCTTGTTCAGTGGATTCATCTCTGCATTGAAGAGAAGAAGCCATTTTCAGATGTTCTAGACCCGTATTTAGCTCCAGACGTGGATAAGGAAGAGGAGATGATTGCAGTTTTAAAGATTGCAATGGCATGTATTCACAGCAGCCCCGAGAGGCGACCAACAATGCGGCATATCTCCGATACTTTGGAAAGACTGGGAGATTCTATCGACTGAGAAATTACAACAAAGCTACGAAATCCCGTTAATCAGTCAAGACTAAAGTTGTATTCGGAATGGTCAGACGACCCAACAGCATTCGGGTGGAACTACGAACACAAGATCAGCAATGGGAAGGGAAATTGATGTATAATGCAAGTGGAAGTGTGTATTTAGAACTTCACCAACAGGAGGATCCTAATATTTTCATCGTAGAGAAGGGTCAACTGCTAGGTGAGGTGTTTGTGACTGTTTTATCCTGTGCTGGCTTTTGTAGTGTATGTGTGAATGTTGTTGTCTTGCTCTTGCTCTTGCTCTTATCGCAGACCTTTTGTCTCATTCTTGTTTACTTGTATTATTATGATCAATGATCTATTCTGCTTCGCTCTGTTCTGTTAAATGAGAACGCTTGCGAAAATGGACAGTGATTCTTTGGGAAAGATTTGTACAAGCAAGTAAATTCTTCTTCTTAGCAATGACAAACTTCAATAGATGAAAATTGGCAAATTTGCAACTGACAATCTTATGCTATTTGAAGATGTAAATTGCTTTATTAGCCAATCATAGCCATCTTTTCATGCCCTAACACTGAAAAATCATCAGTGGACATGTAGTACCAAAGAGCGAAGATGAATGTGGAGTAATATTAGAGAAATACTAACATGCTATTCCTTATCAAACAATTGGGAGTAAGTGAGGCATGCAACTTAATGAGTAAATACTGCATAGTTAAGGACCATTGGTTCTGACGATTTGATGCTATTGGATCACGAGAGTCGATGTAATAGAAGAAAAAATGACTGAAAGAGGTAAAAAAAAAGATTATTTTAAAATATATTCAACGATCTTAAATGATCAGAACTGTACGATACAATATTTCTTACGCATTTAAAACTTTTTCGCTGACTTGAAATCATCATTCTTCCGGTTAAAAATAAATTTTTTTTGAGAGAGAGGTCTAAAATAATTGAACTTGTACGAAACCAAGTGGGAAACGTGATGGAATGGACTTGAGGCATCAGGGATGTCCCATGGATGGGAAGAATCTCATGTTACCGTCAGTGAGATCCCACCATGGAGAAACTCCTACATCATACTTCAATCCTGGCATTAATTGGCAAGCAGCCTGTTAATGTTACTAGTCTTATGCTGGAGCTGGAGCTGGACCTTCTTGTCCGGATGCATTTTTGTCAAAATAACACAGCAATGCAATTAAGCTTACATTTCTAGTCTTATGCTGCAGCTGGACCTTCTTGTCCGGATGCATTTTTTGTCAAAATAACACAGCAATACAATTAAGCTTACATTTCTACTCTGAAGTCACAGTTGGAGAAGAAGAAAAGAGAGGGGATTGGAGTGGGTGGGTTGGGGTCACGGTAATCCTTTTAAGACTACAGCCAACCAAAACCAGAGTGTACCTCGATTAGGAGACTATGTACTAGTAGAAAGCATCACAACATCTAGGTACAGGCAACTACGGAGTAGTACACTAGTTGGCTAATGTGACAAATCTACACAACACTGTAAGCTAGAAAATCAGAGAGGGTCTAAGTTTAATAACTACTGAAACCCGAACGGGACATCGAACGAGTCAAGTCTCTGTTCACTGGTTCCCTCGTTCAAATGATACAAACATTGATAGTGCAACGTTAGATGCAGAAGTTACCTAAAGATCCATACATTAGCCAGTAACTTACATAAACAGGACAATATAGACATGCATATACTGCTACAGCGTAAGTTAGATGCAGAAGTTACCTAAAGATCCATACATTAGCCAGTAACTTACATAAACAGGACAATATAGACATGCATATACTGCTACAGCGTAAGTTAGATGCAGAAGTTACCTAAAGATCCAGCCAGTAACTTACATAAACAGGGACGATATAGACATGCATATACTGCTACAGCGTTAGATGCAGATACATCAGTTACAAGTCATTGTCGCATCATATTACGTGCCTTCTGAAACGCTGCCTTGGCAGCAAGTAGCTCATCTTCCCTCTGCTGGCGAAGTTTCAAAGCCTCCTCTGCCACCTCAAAATTCCGTTCTGCCTCCACCATGTCTTCGGATGTCTGAACTAAGCGAGTCTCGAGATTCTGATTTTCTACTTTACAACAGGAAAGTTCAGTCTCAATTTCGACCAGCATGTTCCTAATACGAGAAGCTTCTTCACTAAGAAAGTTGAGGCGATTTCTAGAGGCCTCTACACCAGCCAGGTACTCAACATGACGACCAGAAACATCATCCAACTTCGTTTTTTGTAATTTCACTAAATCAACAAGCTTCTGACGAGATTGGTCCTTGCCGATCGAGGAACTAATTTTAGCCAACGATGATGCACAGCTTATAAGTTCCTCTACCCGTTCACGAAAAGGTCCATAATCAATCAACAGACGGTCAAGAGCAGCAAAAACGGTAGTTGCTTCCCGAACCATAGATTCATGATCGTGAAAATCCATAGACTCCAAAATGCGAAGAAGCTCATTCTGAAGGTCCGCAGCTAATTGCGCAAACCCCTCTGACACAGCATCTGCTGTTGTAGTGCCCTTTACTATTCCCGGAACTGATAGTTCCCAGTGTGGAATACTTGAAGGCCGAGCACGCTGACGAGGGGAATGAGGTGATGTTCTGTTATCTTTGACACTCCCATTACTCTCAGGTGGGAAAGCAGAGGCTTCGCTATTGAACACATCCACATATTCAGGAGCAGAAATGAAATCAAAAGAAGCAGTTCCACCTGGAGAAGAGAGAAAATTAAGTCAACTGTCAACTTTTTACCAATGCATATGCTTGAACTTTTAACCTAACAAATAGCAGTGAGAAAAAGACAAGCCCCCAGATAAGGAAAAAAAACACAAAGATACAGCATAATACTATGCAAGCCTTCCCACCCACGACCTAGTATACGATTTTCTTTAGAGCCACCAAACCCTCTTGGTAGCATGGCGTTCTGAGCAAATCAGAAGAACAAGAGGGGGGGAAACAGAAGAAGATAATAGAAAAGGAATAAATGAGCAACTTAAACACAACTTGCCACAAGATATCAATAAGAACATCTCAAGTGGTAGTGTAGATTCCAGTCAATAAAGTTTAAAGATGAAACCAATGGATGCAAAAATAGATACCTGAAGTATTTCCAGAAAGAGAAATCTGCTTGCAAAACTCCACTTGCCTGTGATGAATAGCGGCCTTGGATGCCAGAACTGAAGCTTGGACCTCTTTCTCAGTAAAAGAATCCATTGACTTCTCCTGTGTCAAGTCAAAGGACTGCATAGTAGAGTCAAGGACAGAACCATCAATTCCGACTGACCCATCTTGGAATTTTTGATGCTTCTGAAGGGGTTCATTTGACGTGTCTTCTTGTCTCTCCAACTCCACTAGCATTAGTTTGCCCCTCTTCGACTGGCAATGAAGGGCATCCACTGCAGGTGTCTCATTATCTTTGTCTGGATGGTTAGACTCCCCTACGTCAACCAAGTCCCTATTTGCAGGGCTGATCTCATCCCAGTTGATCAAAGTAGACTGAGGGGAACTGATTCTTTTTTCTACATCATTGTCAGCTATAACTACTTCAGTGTCCAGCCACCGGAAAAAATCACAAGCACCTTGTCCCTGTAGCATGAGCGAAAAGCATGAAAGTATTAAGAGCCTTCCAAGAATTGCATTCTCGTATTAACGACTGATGCTTCTTCTTTATGCTTTACAGCCTACTTCAGCCAATGAAACTACTTTATTGATCCATCAAGGATGTCTGTGCGTGGCTCAATTGCTGCAAGCCTTCAAAAAACGAATTAACATTGTTCCTTTCTTTTCCGATGACTAATATTCACATACAAATGCACCACAGAGGGTACAACCTGAGACTCATGTAGACACGACGCAGAGCCATAGGCAAACTGCCTCTCACAGGCAACAGGAAACACGAGAAAAGAACTGAAATTTCCCATCCAAGCCAGTAGATGAACAAAAGCATTAGCCCAATACATAAGCTCTCAACCCACAATCTTAATGGATGGAACTTATAACTCGATCAGGTTCTCTTGTTGAAACGACCCGGTCCATGGCCCAACCACAAGGCAATGCCTCCACCAAGAAAGCTAGCTAAAGTAGGTACTCATAAGTTTAAGAGCAGGTCTTATCATAAATTATCCCACATCCAATGTGGGATATCACATTCTCCCCTTCTTATACTTTAGCGTCCCTACTAAGGCCAATATCAACCTTGGTCACATATGGTCTCTTGCCATTGTTGAATATTACCAACAGCCTAACAGGATAAGCCTGATTCAACTCTATCTCCAGGAACCCAGCTGCATAACCTAGCCCATACCATCTGTAACAACCCAGTCCACAACCTCACTACAGGGCAATGTCTCCCTCATAAGGGCTAGCCAAAGTAGGTACTTCCGAGTTCATGGGCAAGCAAGATCAATCACAAATTACCCCACATCTGTGAACTATCATAATCTCCCATCTTTATACATTAGCGTCCCTACTAAGGTCCAATCTCAACCTCAATCACATATAGCCTAGAATCTTCGTCTCTAGCCATCAGTGAACTATCATAATCTCCCATCTTTATACATTAGCGTCCCTACTAAGGTCCAATCTCAACCTCAGTCACATATAGCCCAGAATCTTCGTCTCTAGCCATTGTTGGATAACAACAGCATCCCAACTGGGTCAGCCTGATTTGAATCATCCTTCATGTCCCAACTTTTGACAACCCAATTGGATAGCCCAGCCCAAACTTTTGAGAATCTGGCTCTAATACCATCTGTTACAACCTGGTCTATGGCCCCACAACATGGCAATGCCTCCCAAAAAAGGCTAGGTACTTACGAGTTCGTGTGAAGGGTCTTATAAGGCCAATCATAAATTATCCCACATCTTATGTGGGATATCACACTCAATTTCCTGTGGCCAAAGGACGGAAATCTAGACTCCCCGCCAAGTTCAAGCTTTGTGTTTGTTGCCGTGCACTTGAAAATCGTTTATCCTTCTTGACATATTAAGACCTGGATTGCCCTCTTAAAGAAAGTATTGCATGTTTCTTGTAGTCTAAACAAAGACTGGACAAGTAAAACGTATATACGATATCCATGTGCAAGAAAACGGGTCAAATTACTTTCTAATGGTTCCTTGTCTATAAGTTTCAATTCGCATGCAAACCATTGTGTTAGAATGCATTAGATGAAATATAACAGACAATGTTTCAAAATGAGTGCTACTTATCTTTCCTTTCTTCTACCTTAAATCTCTGCTTTCTTAAGTCTCACCGGATGACACTTACTAAACTCTGTAATTTGGTATGCAACCAAAGTACCAAATCCCTGCTCCATATACCTGTATCCATTGTAGAACTGGACAGGGAACTAAGATTTAAGGAAATAGCATCTGGTACGTCTTTTAGACTATTACCATAAAAGGATTGCATATTGCTTTTAGAGAACATATGCCACTTTATTCTTTAAAATACTGCAGCTTTATGTCAATTCAGGGGATTGAAGATGTCTATCCCCAAAATGTTAATGGGTAACATTTCTAATTGGCAAATAGACGGGATACATTACAAGCAGTAATTTGTAAAAAGGTGGATGGCCCTCTTCCAAAAACATATAAGAGATAAGTTGCATCTCTCACCTCCGAAAGAAATACTACAGTACCAAAAGCGGAAAGTTTATACATCAAAAGCTTTTGGATAGTACCTTCCACCACCGAACACATGTTTCCACTTTGAATACAGACATGGGACAGAAAAACATTATGTCGGCTCAGGTTTGGCCAGGCAATTAAAGCATTTAACCCTCGGTTGCAGAATTCTTCAATCCTAGTCACGCTCCCACCCTGGGACCTTGCTCTCGAATCTCGCACCCGCTCCTGCTCCCACATCAATAGCAACTATAGGTATGACGCTTCCGCTCCAGAACCTCGCACCGGCTCCCGCTTCCACCCATGCTCCAGCACTTAACTCGTGATTAATAAGTAAAGAGTAATATAAGCTCTAGACCCTAAGACACCAGTTAAATCAATGTTATTTATGGCACTGAGGCATGATTCTTATTACAACTTCGACCATATAAAAAAATCCAGTGAAATCCAATATGTTGCTTAGTCGTGTGTTTATAATGTTAGACTTAGTGACCAGCAGTTTGGTAGGAATCTGAGGCCATAAAATTGTCTCCATGGCTCTATGGCGGTATTAAGGGTTCAAATAGCTCCGCATCAAGACATATGTCTGAACTGTTAAATTATCGCTTCTCTTTAGAACCGGGCGTTTAAGGTTGACCTCACCAGCTCTGCATGTTTCCCTGATTGCGCTAATGCCCCAGGAAGTATGTTTGGATCCCCCTCTCCGGCACCAAATGTAATCAGTCAATAGAACTAGTGCACTTAATAGTTGCATAGATCTATTTGTTTTTGACATGTTGTACTCAATTACTTTTGTGATTTAGCTGTGTAAGAGCTTCTATACAGCAACTTTTTGAAGTTTGGGTACTACTTTTCAGATTCAGAAATCAATTAGCTTTCTGGGAAACCCTATATCTGAGAAGCTCGTTCTTAGAACTTAGCGCTGGTTATTGATACCGCAATTATACTGTCTATGGCAGCATCTATGGAGGAGTCCCATCGGTCAGATCAACTCTCTGCACAGCCTCGAGATCCTTATGCAAACTAGATCGTTGGTAACTTTTTCGAAAAGCTTTTGTTGGAACCGAAGATGAAATTATCACAATTGTAGTCTCCTGGTGAAAATCTTACTTCGCAACCAAACTAAAATGGATAACACGTTTGACTTTTGTGACCTATTGCCGGAAACATTTCTGAAACCGTGATCTCAAGACCTGAATGCTCACCTGAGCCATTAGTTATGGCATCACCAATAGTTACGTCCGAAACTAGAACCATTGATGCACTGTGGACAGAAATCTGTCAGCCTAAAGAAAGCAATGATTGCCTTAGCCGCCAACTAGTTGCTCAACAGATGCTTGTGGAACAAGCTCAGAGGCATGAATATAGAAGAAAATTGGGGGTGCCTGAGATACCGTTGACAGCAGAGGCGCATCCTAGAACTATTGACCTTGGACATAACGTAGCTAATCCTTTTTTTCTTTGAAAAAAAAGCTCAGCTGGGAGATAATGCCACATCGCGTATGATACAGCAAACTAATCTAGTTCAGAAATTTGTACCACATCAACCAGAAGAGCCGTATCAGGCAAATGGTCAGCAATACTCTCAATGCAATCCAAGAGATTTCCCTCCATTACTGTCAACAAATGTAAACACAAAACAACCAGATCCCACTGCAAATACCTGGGCTAAATGTTATTTCCCCCGATCGTGATAAAGCTTCAGGAGCTCAACTACACTATGTCGAACCTGTAAGCGAACAAGGTATCGACAAAATTTCTTATACAGAGGAGGAAGTGGAGAAGGAGCTTAAGCAATGGGAATTTGCTGCTGTTTGCTATGTGCTAGGCTTTCGTCCTCGTTTTCAGGATATGCAAAGATTCAGTAAACACAAATGGAAAGCTTTTGGGACTGTAAAACTCAGTTTGCTAAAACTGGTGTTGATGTCTTTATGTTTGATGCTGCTATATTAAGGGCTCAAGTTCTGGAATAGGGACCTTGGTCTTTTGATAATAAGCCGCTCATTCTTAACCCTCGGTCACCTGATATCAGCCTTGAGAGATAAGGGGTAATAGTGTTCTGATTTGGGTGTGTTTTCCTCTCCTTAAACTCCATTTATGGTCTACTCACTTACAGAGAAAAATTACTAGTGCTATTGGCAGGCCACTGTTCACAGACAGAATGACTGCAACAAGGGAACACGTGACTTATACTAGAGCTTGTGTAGAAATCAAGGCCAGAGACTCTTTGCCGAAGAAAATTCCTATTATTGGGCCTCGTGACTAATCTTACACGCAGCAAGTGGAATATGAATGGTTACCTTATACTTGTAACCACTGCAGAGTTTTTTAGGTCATAATGAGGTTATACGTAAACATTAAAGAAGGAGAGCACATCAAGCTTGTGTTCCTAAGCCTAAACAAATGTTGTTGAATGTAATGAAAGTATACAAGCACAACAACAAGGTCTGGCAGAACAAAGGCAGTACTAACACTACTGCCTCAGGAGAATCAACAGAATCAAATAAAAAGTATACACCTGTCGCAGTATCTGCTCAGAGTCCAACATTGCAGCTGGAAACTAGAGGGAACGTAAATGAAATCATTGCATCTATTTGTAAGTTCATCCAATGCCTTTGAGCTTGCTCAGAATCTTGAAGAAAAGCTGGAGTTTAATCTAACAAAGCTGTTGCAGCTTTGTTTGAGGTCCAATATTGCAGCTAGAAAATAGAAGGAATACAAATGACATTACTGCATCTATTCCAAGTTCATCTAATTCCTTTGAGCTTGCTCAGAATCTTGAAGAAAAGCTGGACTCTAATCTAGAGAAGGCTGTTGCACCTCATGGGCTTAAGTTGACGGCTGGAAGGAAAGCAAAGAAAAAGAAAAATCCTGCTATGCCAGGGACCAAGGAGACTACCTCTACTAGAGGTATTCAATCTGATACTCATGCTCAATTGTGGATTATGGAATATTAAAGGACTGAATTTCATTCTTAAGCAAAAAGCTGAAAATGTAGTTGGACAATACATGCTGTCCTTGATTTGCATCGTGGAGAATAAGGTGAGACAGAAGAAGCTAAAAAGGTGGCTGATTATTGCTTACTCAGTGGAATCTTTACATAATTGTTCAGGAAAAGGTGCACACAGAGTACGTCGTACACTTATATTACTGGTAATCTCTTTTGGTCCTCTCACCTAGTGGCAACTGGCTCTTTCACTTATATTACTACTGGCAAGAGCTTCTATCTTTATGGAGTGCTAGAATAAGGATGATGATGTGAGAACTCAGCTGTTTGCAACATCTTAATGATCTGAACTCTATAATTCAAAATCACGCTTGGTTGACAATGGGTGCTTTTAACACTGTCAGGGAAACTAGCGAGAGAAAAGAAGGAGAGCCTGTTAGTGGTATGTCCATGTTGGATTTAATACCTGTCAAAAACCAAATTCAGATGATGGAAGCAAAAACTACTGGCTTCTACTTTACTTGGGATAATAAACAAGATGATGGCCATAACATCCAGAGCAAGCTAGATAGTGTGTTCAGAAATGACACCTAGCTGCAATTGTTCAATAGTACTGCTGCTGAAGCTGTTAATCCTGATATCTCAGATCATATCACAGTGCTATTATCACCACCAATGAACCAAATGGTTACACAAGGAAGCATCTTTTCAAATTCTTCAACTATTGAATGAAGCATAGCCAATTCCAGCCTGCCTATCTTGAAGAGATCTTGGCAACGGCCTTGTCATGGTAGCCCTATACTCAGGCTTGCTCTAAACTTCAGAAGATTGAAGCCTTGTCTTAGCAATATTACCCTAAGAGTCCAACATGCTAAGACTTCACTTCTGGAGCATAAGGCTAAATTAGCTCAGGATTCTGATAATACTCAACTCAGGAATCAGATTAAGGCTGCTCTTAAAGACTATTTGGAGCTCGGTCTAGCCGTCTAGCTGAAGAACATTTTTCCCATTAAAAGGCAAGGGAAAAAAATTTATTCAGTTGGGAGATATGAATACTAGTTACTTTCACCAAAAAAAAAAAAAAGATTGCTCATCACGCCAAAGGAAAAATTCTATTCATTTGTACTGAGAATGGTGAAATACTATTCTGTGAGGATCTTATCCATCAAGAGGCTGTGAGATTCTTTTCAGAGTTCTTGGAGTAAGCAGTCAATCTAGTAGTAATATCTATAATATGCTGAGACCTCTTATTGGAAGGGAACTTACTGCAGATGAAGCACATGATCTTGTTAAACCTGTTAATGAGCAGGAGATTCACCAGGCTGTTTTCTCCATAAACAAGCACAAAGCTCCTGGACCTGATGGATACTCAGCTGGGTTTTTCCAAGACAATTGGGCTATTGTTGGTCCTGATGTTAACCTAGCTATCAAGTCTTTTTTCCAAAGTGGGAAACTCTTAAAGGAGTAATATTCTAGTGTCCTAAGCAAAATCCCTAATGTGGAATCTCCTAGTACAATAGAGGGATTTGAGACCTATTTCCTGTTGCAATACTTCTTACAAAATCATTTCCACAATCATGGTGCAGAGGCTCAAGAATCTTATTTCAAGCTTTGTTGATGGTAGATACTTGGCTTTGCGCGTTGTAGGTCTATTATGATTTATGGATAATATTCTCTAAATGCAAGAACTGGTCCACAACTATCATAGAGATAGAGGAGGAAGAAGATGTGCGATTTAGTTGGACCTCGTACAGGCATATGACACTATAAACTGGTTCTTCCTTCATGCTGCTCTAGAAGTTATGGAGTTCCCTGAACAGATGGTGCAGTAGATGAAAGAGTGTGTTACTATCTATATGTTCTCTTTCAGCATTAACTGTCAGATGAAAGGATATTTCTCTAGCAAGAGAGGCTTGAGACAAGGAGATCCACTCTCTCCCTATTTTTTCATTCTAGTCATGGAAGCTTTTTCTTGGGTTATGAACAAGTACGCAGCTCTTCCTGTTTTTACTTTCCACCCCAAATGTGCAGAGCTTGCCATCAATCATTTAATCTCTGCAGATGATTTTTTAATCTTGGCTGGAGCTAATACTCAGTCTCTCAACATTATTCAACAAGCCTTCAAGGAGTTCTCTACCCTCTCTGGTCTCAAAGTGAACTTCGAAAAGAGTACTATTTTATCTCAGGCATATCAGAAGATGGGAAGCATGCTCTTGCCCAGAATCTTGGGATCTCTCTTGGTACCTTGCCAGCCAGGTATCTAGGTGTGCCTTCAATTTCTACTAGATTCAAGAAAGATGACTGTAAAAGATGGAGCAACAAGATCACAAGAAAGAGTGCAAAGTTGGACAACTAAAACTCTCGCTTACGAGGGCAAGCTCAAACTTGTCATCTCTGGCTGTGCAGTACCCAAATCTACTGGAGTAGCATTTTTATCATGCCTAAAATGGCATTGAGCAGCATTGAATCCATCCTCAGAGCTTATCCGCGGGCTGGTTCTGAGCTTAAATCATCTAAAGCAAGGTTGGCTGGGTGGATATCTGCTATCGAAAGAAGGAAGGAGATCTAGGAAAAAAGATCTGGAAAAAAGCTGCAATTACTAAACACATCTGAACTATTGAACAGTGAAAGGAATCCCACTGGGTGAAGTGGAGCACACTTATATGCTTAAAGGTGCTAGCGTGTGGAGCTACTCTATTCCAAAGGACTGCAGCTGGAGTTGGAGAAAGATCCTTTAGCTGAGGCACCTTGCTCAGCCTTATATCATTTACTCTGTTAAAAATGGTCATAGCATTTTTCTGCGGAGAGATAATTGGCACCTTTTGGCCCTTTTTAAACAAATATGGTGCTAGAGTGGTTTATGATGCAGCTAGTAATGTCCAAGCAAAGCTGGATGCTTTTATAACTTGTAATCAGTGGCACTGGCCTAGAGCTCAACCCTTAGCACTTAAAGCCATTATTGACGTCATTCCTGCTACCATTCAGCCTATTGAACATCAAGATGATGCTGTGGCATGGACTTTAAGTCCATCTGGTGCAGAATCCATGCGAAGCTATTAGAAAGCACAAAACCCCAGCCCCTTGGTGCAAGCTAATCCTTGTCATTCTCTAGTTGGTTTGCCATAAAAAACTTAGCACAAAAGAGAAATTGAAAGGATGGGGAATAGTTGTTGATGATACTTGTGCATTGTATCAACACCACCAAAAAACTCTTGATCACTTGTTCTTTCTCTGCCCCTACTCTCTTATTTGGAGATCAGCGCTCGATGATTACCAATTCTCCCGTGAGCTTAGGCAAGCGGATACTAGAATATCAGATTGCTCACAAGTATAATGGAAGCACCTTTCTAGTTCGGATCAGAAGACTTGCCCTTACTGCTACTGTTTACTGCATTTGGTGTGAAAGAAATGATCACATTCTTCACCACTCTTCCCAGAATCATCCGCATGTTCTTGCTGCAATCAGTAGGATATCTGTGGCATGGAATCTACAGGAGTTCATCCTGAGTTAGCGCTGGTTTGTTTGTTAAAAGCGAAAGACCTGTTTTAGCTTAAATGAGTTTTTCACACTCTGTTTTGTATATTGAGCTTCTGCTCTTGAAGTTTTAATAACAGTGCTCTTTACCTAAAAAATATATATATTTGAACTGTTGGAGCAAAGTGATTTAAACGGACATAATGTTATGTATTTGTCAGTGACATAATGATATCATTAAGTATAGGTGCATTTAATTACAGAACCGCTAGCTGAGCTCAGCCGTTTGCTTGTTACATGTTGCTCAAAGACCCCATCACCGTGGTGGTACCTGGTGTTGGTAGGAAGCTGAGCAGAGAGAAGGGAGAGCAGAGCAGTTGCCTTTGACAATTTCAAGAACAACTATCTTAGTTTCTTAAATCAAATGGTAACATCTGGAACATTAATTTTGTTTCGCCATATGTCTGTCTTCTAGCTATGCATGGGATGTAATTGGGCGACAGAGATAAAAACATATATGCACGAATTTCACTCCTCAGACCAAACAAGAAGAGTTCACATATAGAAACATGTCATCGAGAGAGCTTACAACAATTCAACTTTAAGCAAGTAAAGCAATTAAGAGTCCAAGCTCAAGAAAAAGAGGTAAGATAATACCTTTTTTATCAGGCAGACAAAGTACTTGCGACCTGCATACGGGCCACTTTTCTCAGTGTTTAAGCGACAAGCTCCAGCGCCACAACGGCAAATTGGGACATATACCAGTTTCACCTCCTCAGCCCACTTAAAGTACTTGCTCTTCAATAAAAAAGAAAAATTCCACTTATTACCATCCAAACAGAAAGGAAAGATAAAATAGAACGTGGCATCAAACTCCCCCCCCACCCCCCCAAAAAAAACAAAAAAAAAAAAGAAATTCTAAACTAGAGTCTCCTTACCTATCTAATTGAACACCAAATAAGGATTTACCTTTGTCAAATAAACTTGCACTTCAATAATATCAGTGTTTACAACCTTTCAATCATATTTGTCACAATCAGGTTTGACCAAGTAAAGTACCAAAATATCTCAATTCATTACAAAGACTTTTAGCATCTTTTACTGAAACACTAAACATTTTGGTCATTTTTAATCTAACAGAAAAACCAATCCGAGTTGCACACCCAGGGATGACAAATATGCCCTAATGCAACACAGCACAAAGGTTAATTAAAAGATTTAACTAAAACAACGGAATGTTGGTCGCATTATACCTACGTGTTTAGCAAAGGGTCAGTTTGAGGTTGCTTCTACTTTTAGAAAGCTATTTTTTTTTTCCCTTTGTTTTTGGATGTCTAAGATGGTGATAGAAACTTCAAAACCACACTTGAGACTCTTAAACACAACGTCAAGAAAGCCCTAAGCGCTTAATCTCATACTTAGGAATTGGCTAAAAAATCAAGAAATCACTTATTGTGGAACGGAGTAAGTACTAAAAAGTAAAAGCATAAGTGGGTAAATGAACTTACGGACTTAGTGGGACAATTGAAGTAATCGCGATCAGGGTTCTCGGGGGAATGAGAGGTCTGAGGCCTGCAGGGTACGCCGCAACATGGGCACATAACGCAGAGCTTATAATACAAGCCGTCGGAGCCTCGAACTGGTGAGGGACTGGCTGGCCCTTTGGGTTTGTTTGGGGGTGTGCTTGTTGGGCAGTTCTCTGCCCAGTGGCCTTGCATTCTGCAGCGAAAGCAAGTGTCTTTCTCATGGCTTCGAGGGTGAAATGCCCGATTTTGCTGCTGTTGTTGTTGTGGGGAGCTGAAATTTAGCTGGTTCTTGCTCTCAGTCGCCATCAGTGGGAATTGTAACACTGTTGAAATGTTGAGAAAGAGAGGTTATTGCAATTACTGAAGGGGGAAGTCGCTTTGAGTAAAGCGGGTCAATAATCAACAGGATTCTTTCACTCTTTCCAAGTCAGGATCCTAAAGCAGTCGGCGGAAAATTTAACCCTTACTTGCTCTCTCTTCTTCTTTATCTTTTTCACGAAACCTTTTCCTTTCCCACTCCATGGCCACCCACTCGACTACCCCCACCTCACCCATGCAAGCCCATTTATACAAAGTTCTGTGACCCACTACTCGCACAACCAAGCATTCCAAAAGTTCTTCCTGTTGAATTGGCCTTTGCGCAAGTCGGCGCATATAATTGATTTATTAATTTGGTAAAAGTGATGGATGATGAAGCACATAGAAATGGGGCGATTCATGTGGAGAGGGTTTCAACATTTTGGTTCGTGGGTTTGATTCATGGGTATTGCTGCAAATGATATATACTTCATGGGGAGTTTGTTGTTCACGTCTCCGCTCACCCCACTAAATCCTCTCTTTTATTTATGTGGGAGATTAAAGTGACCCAGTGACCATTTTCAGATTGTAATTATTAAGCAAGTTTCCACTATTTAATTGTGATTGTGAGTAGCTTATCCGTGATAAGTTAAATGAAAATTGTGGAAAATTTATAATTTCATGATGAATGGAAGTTTGTATGAAAAGGTTTTCCAAAACATAAAGGTTCCTAACCTAACATTTTTTATGCATTTGATTTTTATTATCTCTGATCATAAAGAGACTTTCATAGGCTAGAGATACTTACCAAAACTCATAACATATTCATAAGAAAGGGTTACATAGATTTAAACGCACAAGTTCGTGAGGCATGAAGATTTGGTGAAGAAGGTATATGTTCGTGAATTCATTTGGATCATCAAGAGATAACAATAATACTTGATCAATCATGGCTGGAAGTAAGTCATCAGTGTTGAGGGTTGTTTTTTCCCACGATAATGCTAACAGTTAGTATCAGAACCACTCTTGACCATATTAATTATGCGTTATTGTTTTCTATTTACATATATGGAGATATTTTAATGGATCAAGTATTAGTTACCAAATCAACTATTGTTTTGCATCAATTTAGTTATATTGTTAGTGCCTAAGAATTAAGAAAAAATAGAACGAAATGTTGGAGTTTTGATGGCCTTGTCTTTAAATTGTAATCGTATATCTAGAAAGTTTGCAGTAGGCTCATGGATATAATTGTTTATTTTTAGATATCATGTATTAGGTTTATTTGATAGGCTGTAGTTGTTGTTTATACCGAGTTTTCAAAGCATTTGATGTAAAAGGTCACGAGAACTTCATCAGTTTGCTATGGTTATTATTATCATGCATTTAGAGCCGGGCCTTGGTCCACTATTTTTCTTTTGTTAGCCTTAAGAAAGATTCTCCATATATGTTTTGTTGCTTTGATTAAGTTGCAATTTTTTTTTATTGATGATTCTTTTGAATATCATTGTAAGTGTTGCGGTATCAGTTACGGTATTATAAGAATTTGTTAAGGGATACTGCCATTTGTATAGTTATGAACATTAACGTGATTTGTAGAAGTAGTCACAACATTTTAATTCACCTTGATGTGTGATTTTTTATTTTTCAATCACATCAAGATAAAAAAAAAATTCGGTTAAATAAATAGCATCGCAAGTTGTGTTAAAGTATATATGAAATAATCATTGGCCTTACAAGGAATGGCTATACTTATACAATTTAATAGAATAAGATAGTGAAAATAGGTTTTTACGCCCACAAGCAACAAGAATCTTTTATTTTTAATGCCTAAAACAACTAGACATATTATCCAACATCAGATCCAATGCATGATGCAGCCTCTACCGACAGGAAAGAATTGATATTGATTATGGATACAAATTGGTTTATTCATGCTTATAGTTGATGATTCGAAATAATGATTATTTGGTCTTGGTTTAATATTACAGTATAGTTAATTCGTTGATAAATTCTGAATCATCGCATATTCCATTGCTAAATGGTGATAATTTTTTAGAATTGAAAGACAATTACCTTGACACTATGGTGCATGGATTTAGATTTGGCATTTCATGTGGATAAACCACTCGTCCCAATGGAATTAAGTTCTGCGGAGGAAAAGAATGCATATGAGAGATGGGAGCGGTCAAGCCGTCTAAGTGATGCTCATTAAGTCTCATAAATAAAAGTATTAGAGGTTCTATTCCTAATTCTTATAAGGTTAAAGACTTCCTAAAGGTTATTAAAGAACAATTTGAGAAGTCTAATAAGGCATTGGCCAGCACCCAAATAAAATGACTTTTGGGAAAAAGGCACGACAATTCAAAGGGTGTGTATGAGCATTACTTGACAATCAAGGACATGCAACTCAACTTAAGTCCTTAGAGATAGAGATTTATGAGACATTTCTTGTTCACTTTATCCTTGACTCTCTTCTAGTGTAGTATGAAACTTTCAAAATTTCTTAAAACACACATAAGGATAAATGGTCAATAAATGAACTTTTGAATATGTGTTCACGAGGAAGAAAGACTTAAGCATGAGAACTTCGAAAGTGCTCATCTAGTGACTCATGAAAGGAAAAATCATAACAAGAATAAAGATGTTCTCGGGTTAATAAAGAAAGCAAAAGGTTATTCAAGTATGATGGCGAACAAAAGTGCTTTTTTTTTTGCAAGAAAAAGGGACATAAAGAAACAATACCTTCAGTAAAAGAAATGGCTCGAATAGAAAGGTATTCTATTATTTCTTGTCTGTTATGAATCCAATTTGGTTAGTTTTCATCATAATACTTGGTGGATTGATTCGAGTGCTTGAATTCATGTTGTCAATATCGTGTAGAGTTTCCTCAGCCCTCAGGTAGCTAATACGCAGTGAACAAGACATCTATTTAGGAAATGAGATACCTTCACATGTGGAAGATGTTGGAACTTTTAGATTAGTGTTGCACTCTGGTTTTGTTTTGACTTTGAAATTACATTTTGTATTCCTTTGCTTTCTAGGAACTTAATTTCTATTTCAAAACTTGTGTCTTCGGGTTTTGGTTTTAACTTTGTTGGACAAGATTTTCTTTTGCTAAAGAACTCTTCCGTAGTTGGTATGGGAGTTTGGTAGATGGTTTGTGCAATTATATTTGAATTCTGCCTGAACAAACCTTCCTTGATCTGCATGATGATATTGGCACCAGGAGAAGTATTAATCATGAGAACTCTATGTTGTGGCATAGGAGATTAGGGCATATATCCTTGGAAATAATTAAAAGATTAGTGATTGATGGAGTTTTACAAACTCTTGATTTATCTAATTTTTTTACTTGTATGGACTGCATGCAGGGCAAGCAGACGAACAAAGATTAATAAAGGTTCTAAGAGGAGTTCTGAGGTTCTTGAGATCATACACACAGATGTCTGTGAACCATTTGATCTTACTCGTCTGAATGGTCAGAGATGTTTTATCTCACTCATTGATAACCATACAAGATACATGTATCTAGGGATGCAACTTGGGCTGGGCAACCCGTGCCAGCCCGCAAAAAAATGGGCATGGACGTACTTTTGTAGTGACTATGGTGGACATGAGCTCAAAATTTTGAGTCTGTAAAAAATATAAGCTGGACATGAGTAAAAGTTTCTATAAGCCCGTCCAGCCCGTGGGAAAACTAGCCCGTCTAACTATTATATATATAAATTATAATATATATATTCATATTACAATATATTTATTTTATTTTCTTTAGTCATTAAAAACCGTGGATCACATAGGTCTATGCAATCTTGACCGTCAAACTCGTAGCCCAATAGAATACAATTTCTTTTTTTTACTTTCTGAACTCTTAACCCCCACTTCGACAAAGTCAAAGCCTCAAAGCCAAAGGTACACTCATTTTCTTGTCTTATTTTTCTAAACCAGATTGAGCGACAATTCCCACTTTTCGTTCATGTTTAGAGATCTTTGAAGACGTTACTTTTCCTACTTTATTTCTTATTATAGGATTAGAGACTCTTGGCTTTTTTCCTCTCATTTTGTCCAAAATATTTGTTTTCATGCTTATATTTAAGTTCATTTTGAGACTTTAATGTACTTTTTTTCATTATCCTGAATAATATTAGAGTTGGATGGTCAATGATATGTTTCGAAATCGTTTAAAAAAAAAAAGCGTAACCATGGATAACCCGTGGACAGTGTCCACCAAAATTTTGATGGGCTTGGCGTGGACACATATTATTTGGCCCGTAAATAGGCTGGGCTAGATATGGGCACGACTTTTGGAGAGTAGGCTAGTCATGGTCTAACCCTTGGCCCCGTCCAGCCCGCCCAAGTTGCACCCCTACATGTACCTCTATCTCTCGTTTTATAAGAATAAGGCCCTTTTTCAAAACTTTCAAGAAAGAGGTTGAAAAACAATTACGGAAGAGTATTTAAATTATAAGGTCAGAGAAGGGTGGAGAACATTAAGGGAGGTACAAAGAAATGGGACAAAAATCTGGTCTATTTGCAGAGTTCCTTAAAAAAGAAGGCATGTGGCTCAAGACACGATGCCCGGCGCGCCATATCAAAATGGTGTCGCTGAAAGAAGATATAGAACTCTAATGGACATGGCAAGGACAATGGTGAGCAATTCTAATCTTTCCATATTTTTGTAGCGTGAGGCTTTCAAGACAACGATGATTATCTTAAATAGAATATCATCTAAGGCTGTTCTTAAAACTCCTTTTGAGGTACGAAAAGGATTGAAATCAAGTTTAAGGCATTTACACATATGGGGATATCAAGTTGAAGCTAGACTTTACGATCCACAATTGAAGGAGTTAGACCAAAGGACAATACGTGAATATTTCATTGGCTGTGCACAGAAGTCCAAGGGATATAAATTTTAATTTAAATGTACGCTAGACCAAGTATTCTTCACCTAGAAAGTAGTTTTTACAGAACCAGTGTGGCTAGTGCATCCACTCTTTTCATGCCCTCCCTAAAAAGGATGTGTTCATAATTCGCTATTCATGCCTTATTTTCGCAGGGCAATATCGATCTCTAAGGGCACCATTGGAGATGACAAAAAAGTTAAAAGTACTCGTTTATCATATATGGGTGATAGCTTCAAATATCGAACAACTTAAGTTATTTTGTTTATTTAATCCTAATCCATTTACCAAGAAATTGGTGTACATTCATCATCAAAGTCGCCACCAAATGAAACCGATCGGAATGAATTGACAAATCAGGAGAGACAGACTCACTCTAAACTCAAGTCTTGATAGAAAAAATCAGAAACATAGATGTTATAAGTTCAATATTACAAATCAAAATATAAAGTTAAAAAGAACTAAGCAAATGTTGATGAAGAGGAGACCATAACTTCATTCTTGCGCACAATTCTGAGCCTCTTCACACCATCTACAAACTCCCTGTCCATAATCATCAGAAAGTTTTAGGTAAATGTATCAAATTTAAGGTCAAGTACAAGGCACGATCGAGAACCACACAAACTTACTTCCACGGGACATCACCAACAATCCTCCATTGCTCATGTCTGTCCTTGTAAAACAAGGAGAACTGAGAGCCAACCTGGAACAGCCGTAAAGCCGATATGGATTGTCTTCCTAGCCAACAAAAGAAATTCACCCTAGATTTCAGTCAGTTACATATAGTATTGAACTCCATTGATTCCTCTTAATAAGTAGACATTTTAACTTTTTCTAGTACGTCGCGGAACAAGAGATTGACTTGCGTTTTAGTAATAAACGACGAAAGTCACGACCCAAGCGGCTAGAGTGAAGCACGAAGTGAGAAAATTGTATTTAATAATGTCTCTTTTAAAGAGGCCGAACGAGTATTAGACAAAGCCTGCAAGGTGTATATATAGCACCTACCAAACATGTCTTCGAGTTGAATTGCAAGGCTCGAGTAATCTGTATGATCAAGAATGCAAACTTTCCGACCAACAATTACTCCTTCCATGTTAACCTTCACGTAAGCCCAGCGTTCTTTGCTTTGAACTCCCTCGGTTTCGTCTGCAAAATCCTCGGTACATTTTCTTGAAAAAGCGAAATCCGAACCTTTCGGCTGGGGTTGCAACTGGTGCCAGTCTAAAAAGTCCCCATAATCATCTGAGCTTGAAAAAGATTCAGGTGTCAGTTTGGTGGAGCTTAATCCACGATTCTTTCAAAAGTATTTGATGCAAATTCATAATTTTAGGATTCAGCAAAAAGAAAGTACTAATCTGGTAATTGCTGGCTACTATTTAAAGAAGAAAACTTGGAAATAGAAGACGTATACCATGCCCGGTTGGATTGTAAGCTTCTGGTTGCAAAGCTCTGAGACTAAGGCCCAAGTCAATTATACTACCATCCGCCTTGCCCTGATAATACACTGAAGGAAGAGTTGTATGGTTAAGAAGGTAGCCTGATGTGTTTGAATCCATGGAGCTTACAATGCTCTGGCAACTAACTCTATATCTGCCTCAGCCTAGACACCTGGGCCACATTGACAATGCACTAAATAGACACCCTATATATGCCCTTGTGTGGGATGGGATTGGGGGGGTAGGGTTGGGTCATGTACTCATAGAGAAAGTGAGAAAATGTGAAGGTGTGTCTAGAGCTTATTTCTTTTAATATCTTTATTTTGGGATTAATATATATCACTGACTTACATAAAAAAATTAGAAATGCTATGATTGTCTAGTTATCTTTAAAATAAAAGATGATATTACAATGTACGCCTGTTAAATCAAGCGGTACAAGTACAAGCTTACTCAAGAAAACAATACTCTTTTCAACCGTGATACTATCGTATCCCTGGTAGTGGTATAGCTACAGTTCGGCCTTTTGCGTTCAACATTGCAAGATTGTACATAATGCTATTGAGGCTGTACATTTACTTGTCTTTAGTTGTGGCAATTTCGAGAATGAAGCCAAAGGATTGTAGCAGATAATGAAGTACGAGTAGGGGAAATGGAAGACAAGAATGCCTTTATCCCATCATGTATCATTGAGTGGTAGTTAATGAATTCTGCCACCTTTAACATGCAAAAACTATAAGAGGAAGAAAGAACCAGAAGAACAGGGATGGGCAGAACTGACCCTATTAAAAGTTGATTTGGATTTTGCTTCCCAGCATTGCTACAAGGACCCTTCTATTCAGGTTCAAGTCTGACAGTGATCTGAGGCAAGCCAAAAAGCTAGTATGACCAGGATTGAAGATTAAATAACTTTTAGAGCCTATTTCATTTGCAAATATGTAAATATCACACATCATAGTCGACTTGAATACACAATTTTAGTATAACGCTAAGCGAGTAATATTGAAAAACTACGAATTATTTGTGTTATGGCCAAACTCTTGTTCAATGCAGCCTGTAATCCTGCTCTTCTCAATAATTTTGACCTTTTTGATAGTTTACTTTATAACTTTCTTTTTTTGGGATTTACTTGTGGTGTTTTGCAACAACAATTGAGAATCGTAAAGTAAAATAAATGCTAGCTTTTGTTTTCCTCATTTCTTCGGTTAGAAAAAAGTGTTAAAAAAAAGAATTTAATAAATATATTTATGATAAACACCAAACAGACACTTCACACCAGTAGTGATTCTCTGTCTGCGTCCTTGTCCAAGCCCCACTTGTGGCCAAAGATCCCTGGACAGACTCTTGACACACCTTCATGGCCAGAAAGAGACGTACAATCAGGAATAAAGTAACAAGTGTGTAGTGACCAAAAAAGGAGAGAGAGACCGTGACAAAATGTCTAGACTTTCATATGTTTGTTGCCAGGAATAGGTCTGTTATAAGGGTCCTATCTATTATCTTCATGAAATGGTTTTCAATTCCTTTTACTTAGAAGATCGACTACCGTTCAGATTCTGCCGTGTGATCTAAATGACAAGTTCCGGTCAATTCCGAGTCAAAATCAGTTTTTAATCCTTATACTATAGTATTAGGTTATAGAATATTACAGCCACCCATAATCTTGCGTCCGGCCCCAAGCCCTTAGAGTCGTTATTCTATTAGGGTTTTAATGTTGATTCTACATAAAAGGGAAGGGACCTCTTGATACGCAATAGACAAGTAATCAGATGCAAATACCTTTATTTGCGTTGTTGCTTTTCTAGAGTTCTATTCCTGTAGGTATGATCTGACTTCATAATCGAAGAGCGAGAACCCTACTTGCAGTTACTCTTTTTCTCTTTTGCAAATGTTGATGCTCAACCGTGATTCCTGATCTGTTTTTAATAATAACATATTGGTGCAATTTGTGGGACCGCGTCAGGATTCATGTAAACCACACTAGTTCTAGTCAATAGCAAATTTTACAAATAGACGGTTCTCGCCACCACTAGTCTGGTGAAACGGTCGCACTAATTGTTCACTCGACCAGCTGGGCCAACCGAACTCGTCAGCTAGACCCAAGAACCAATTGAATGGGTAATGGCTACATATATTAATGTGACATTAAACGGTCATTGCTCGGAAGCGCGACCGCCTCGCATAACTCGTTTGTCGACCGGCCCCTAATCTCTATGGCAACTGCCCCATCGCATCAAATCAAAAATTGTTCAGGACCCCACTTCTAGATCTGACCAAATGAATTCGTCCGCTTAAGAAGGAGATCAATAACCTCCAACGAACGTAAACATCGCATTGCATCATAGCATTGACAAATCTTTTCATTTTGATCCATCAGATCCCGTTTGCCGTCTTTCCTCATGCTTGAGTTATGGATAGGAAGTATGACTTAAGCCATGATCCCACTTATAAACCTGATGATGCAAAGGAGGAACATGCGACCAGGATTGAGTCATGTTACCATAGAGATCCATTCCAAAGTTGGAGTTCTTCCACATCGCCATTAGCTGACAGGCTCCCAGGCCATCCACTGGTTTTATTATCCTTTGTCAAAAGCCACCAAAGAGGCACAATTCTCCCGAATTTCAGGATGTCTATTTTGTGACACATATCATGACAGAGATTTAGGAGAACACTTCTATTAATTTGAGACAAACATGATGTTTTTGCAAGTAACATATGCAAGTAGCCGTGCATACATGATTTAATTCCTTGCATCTCAGATCTATCCACTCTTTCTCATAGCTGTCAACACTTTATGATCAGCCGAGCCCGATCCAAAATTTTACCAATTTACTTAATATATATTGTGCAAGAAAAGAACGAGTCTTTGTCGAAATATGTTAGTCCTTCAATTATACCGCCTCAATGTGCAATCTTCGCCCGACGTATGGTTCTTTTTTCTTTTTTTTCCTTGTGAGAGCTCTTCAGACAACATGAAAGCACTCATAGACAAGGCCAACAAGTATATTGAAGGAGAAGAATATCTCGAAACACGTCCGGCCTGGGCCATAGACAAGAATAAAGACCAAGGAAGAAAACCCAACAAATGGTAATACCTTCAAGCTTCAAAGATGTGATGAACCGCGCCCCAATGAGCCACTCATTGACATGAAGAATTTGGTAGTGTTGAACAATCATCCTTCTCAAATTTTACGTGCAATTCGAGATAAGGAAAATCTCCAATGGCCAGATAAAATGAGTCCACATTGGTAAGAACTCAAGACTATTTGACTCACTTCCTCAAACTAGGAAGGTAAAACTTATTGAGTCACTGACGGCTAGAGAAGTTTCTTCACAAGAGCAACTGTGATAAGATTAAGGTACGATCCATTCTTTGATGAAATTTCACTAATAGCTTCTTTGCGATTTTTTTTAGGAGAAAAAAGAGAGAGAAAGAAAGAAAAGTGGCTTCTTTCTTTCCCTTTCAATTCTCTAGTTTGTAAGTTTTTTTTATGAGAGAAAAGAAGAGAAAGGAGAGGAAATTTTGGGCCTTTTTGTCTCTAATAACTTGCTTGCGAGTTTTTTTAGGAGAGAAAGGAGAGGAAAAGAAAGGAAAGTAGCTCATTTCTTCCCCTTTCTCTAGTTTGTGAGTTTTTTTAAGGAGAGAAAGGAAAGGCTCAACAGGCATGGGAAAGCTGAATAAAATTAACTCGAAAACTATATATGTGGATTATCATCCAAATAAAAGTGCATTCCTTATAATTATCTTTCAGCAATGATGTAAAGGTGCTATTATGAACTACAATCTTCGTTAAACCTTTCCGAAAAACTGTATGTCATGAGATGCTTGGTTCAGCTACTTTGGGTCATTCGTTGTTTGCAGGTTAATTTTACGTCACACCCCATACTTAGGGGTCAGTTGCACCCAGCATCCCGTGGTTCTAAAATTGGCACCCAGCACCAAAATTTCAAAAATCTTGACTTCCATCACCTTTTGACCACACGTCGATTAATTTTTAAGGGGTAAAATCGTCAGTTCCGTTACTGTGTCCAAGATTGTATCCATGTGGCATCTAGATGGCATCCTACGTGTTTCACTGTACCTCTCCAACAGATTCTGCTTATGCACACACACACACACACTCTCTCTCTACGCTCTCTTTCACGCTAAATCCCCTGCATTTCCACTCTTCTAACCGTTCATCGAGCTCTTTTTGGTTGCGGGAACAAGTATGGACGGTCGCCCTACTAGCTTTTCCACAATTGCGTACCTGATGTCATTTGTCAAAACCGAAAACAAACCTAGCGACCAAGCCCCGTTGACGGCAGATCTGATGCCGTGTGCCCTCTAGCGCAATAATCTCGCGACGAATCCCAAATCCCCGATCTCCCATCAAAAACCCATTAAAAACCCAATCCTTCCATTCCCGAATTCATCAAACCTGCACCTCCCAAACCCATAAAAAACCCATTAATCATTCAGTCAGTCAACTGTAATCCCGCAATTAGTCAGCCACAATCTCATTAAAGTCGCAAGCATTCGGGTAAAGGATCCAGAAAATTTGGTGTTGGTAAGGATTAGAGAGATAGACGAAGACAGAAATTAAGAGGTGGTGGTGTGTATTAGAGAGAGAGAGAGAGAGAGACGAAGACATAAAATTTGATGTTGGTGAGGATTAGAGAGAGAGAGAGAGACGAAGCGCCTAGAGAGACAGAGAGAGAGAGACATATTAGAGGGAGAGATATATATTAGAGAGAGAGAGATAAATTTGGTGTTGTTGTTCTCTGTGTATAATGGCCCCGTTAGATGGAGGTGGTGTGTATGTTTGTGTTTGCGTGCGTGTGGAAGAAGCTTACGTGCGTGTGTGTGTGTGTGTGTGAGAGAGAGAGAGAGAGAGGATCTGTGTGCATATTTAGTGTCGACTAGAATGACACATAGACTTAATAGCTAAAAAGACAAAGTTATCCTTAAAAAACTAACAGTCGTTTAGTGAAAGCCCATCTTGACCGTCAATTGGTACCGGATACCAATATTTTCAAATTTTTGATGCTGAGTGTCAATTTTAGAATCACGGAGTGCTGGGTGCAACTGACCCCTAAGTATAGGATGTAGCGTAAAATTAACCCGTTGTTTGCTAATCATCTAAAAAGCTCACCTATTCTTCAGTTGGCATGGCGAGATTTCTACAGCAGGTGATTTGGATTCTTAAGAAGCTTTACTTATCTTTAGTGTATAAACTAATTGAAATACGATTCTTTGTAAGAAAATTTAAGATCGTTTTTTAAATTTTTTCCCGCTGTTAATTAATTGTGTTGGTTAGTGAGCGTCAGCTGGGTCACCCTTAAGCACCTTGGGACGGCATGAGTGTGAGTCATGGCAAATTGATCTAGAAAGTGAAAATTTAAGAGTTGAGATTAGGGTTGAGGAACTTGAAACCAGCTGAAAGAAGACAATAGCTTACTAGTGGTCATATTTAAACCGACGGTAACGACGACTCTTCCGATCCAAATAATTGTAAGTTACGGGAACTGCGTACTAACTATTTTTGTTAACTTGTGATGGTTACATCTCAAACCATCGTTTTTCGTAACAATTTTGGACTTTTCTAAACCATGTCGAAACCAATTTTTTAAGCCCTCTTTCAGTTAGAGAAAATGATTGTTCAAGATTTTAACGCTCTCTCTTATATCTGGTTCATTATGTATCATTAGATAGAGCGTCATATTAAAACAAGAAGAACCACTGAAAGAGAGCAACTATCTAATCATCAGTTCTCTCGTCTTTCTATTGATTAGGCTTGAGATTAATTATCCAGAGACGTGGCACCTCTGCCCACACCAAGAGCTAGTTTTGGAAGCCCAGGCAAACTGTAGTGTGCACGAGTGAGCATAAACAAAATGACTTATTCTTGAACTGAAGGCCAACTGCACCTGTAAACATGGTGGCACTGAGGGTGAAAGGGCACAACTCACTAATCTAGGCACTCTTAGAATGAGTAAATTTAACAATAATAATAATGAGAGGAATAACCCTCAACTTATCCACAGGGCAGTGGCTACTAATCAGATCAGAAGCCACTTCTACCCTGCCTCCCTCCCCCCAAATTGTTGCAAACAAAGATTACGAGAGATGACTCGTTAAATGCAGGCCTTAGATTTGAATAAGCCAAATGACCTTTCAACCAATTCTGACGCAGCGAATCATCCCTTCATTGTGGGTGTCATTCATGCTTCTCTTTCAGCGTGTTCAAGATGCCTTCTTTTGACCCATAGATGGCTCCAGTGGCCCCCCATGGTCATATCTCAGAGCCTTTATATCAAAGCCTAAAGTGCCAACAAGCTTTTCCATGAATAGTTTTAAACGATTGAGTTTTATACCTTAACTCCTAAGCAAGGCAGTCATGACCTTGTTTCAAATCTAAAGCCCCAGGTTCCATTAGCTCTTTCACTCAGCTAACTCTAGTTCAATAATCACTTTGTTAGCAGTTGGAGGCACCATAACTCCTCAACTCGCACTACAAGAAAAGAGGGCATTAGCGACGGACTTTTAGCGACGGACCAAATTCCGTCTCTAAAAGAGTTTTCAGCGACGGAAAACACCCGTCGGTTTAAAGTCCGTCGGTAAAAATATTTAACGACGGAATAATTCCGTCCGTTAAAAAACCGTCGGTGAAAGTAGGGTTTTGCCGACGGACTTTTACCGACGGGTGTGTTCCGTCGCTAAAAATATTTTAACAACGGAATAATTCCGTCGGTAAAAATACCCGTCGGTGAAATGAGGTTTTTGCCGACGGACTTTTACCGACGGGTATTTTCCGTCGGTAAATGCCTTAAAAAGATCAGATCCCCTTCTTCTTTTCTTTCTCCCGTTGCTCTCTCTCTCTCTCTCTCTCACCGGCGATTTATCCTCCGTCGCCATCCCCGGCAACCTAGCCCCCGATGGAATAATCCTGCCACCGCCACCGACGCCGCCACTGCTGCCCATCTTCAAAACCGAAGGACCGCCGCCACCACTGCCGCGCCGCCACCACAACCGCGGTAATCGAGCTCGGTTGGAAGGTATCGGTCTCTTCTTCTAACACACGAATCATCGACTCGTAGTTCCTTTTTGCCCTAGATTTTGCTATCTTATGTTGAGATTTTGTTGTGCTGTGTTCGCACATTGCTCTTTTTGGATCAACTGGATGAGGATATACATTGCACTGTAGATGTGTGGATTTGTGCCTATATAGATGGACTGTTGCTAGTATAAGACATTGTTTTAATCGCCTATCTTTGTATGCATGTCAAGGGGGCCGTGATTATTGAATGGGCAAAGGGGACAAAAATTATTGAATGGGCAAAATTCAAGCCTATTGGAGTATTTTCTTCTTCTATTAGCTGCAATCTGTAACTGAGATAGGGTTAGGTTGATCTACATTTCAAAGTAATGAGAGGTGGGGGGCGGGGGGGGGGGGGGGGGGGGAGGAGGGGAGGGGGAAGAAGGCTTTACAAGGTCATTGATTGCCCTCAGTTTATTTTAACGAGAAACTCATCGGGCTTATCTTAACTAGTTCTAGAGTTGTAGGTGAGTAATCAATGGGTAGGTGTTGGCTAAACAGCTTATATAGAATTGATGTGGTATAGTAGCACACTAGCACCCCTGTTTAGATGCAGAGATATAGTTTGTTTCGGATGCGTTACAGTCAAAGATCAGTTGTTTTGATTGCTGTAAATAGATGCAGAGATATAGTAGGTAGCTTCAAGATGGCCTCTATTTTGTATTACCTCATCGCGGCGTGTAGCTTTGCTAAATAAGCAGCCACTTCGTGAAGGTTTTTCTGTCACACTAGCTAGCTAGAAGTGTGGCATACCTATCGTTTCACAACGAACAGTATGATCCATAGAGTTCAACGAAAACCCTGAAATGCTGGTGTTCCTGAAAGTTAAGGAACACTCTAAACATGAAAGGTGAACCTTAACTATGTTGCTGTTGTTAGTTGTTAATTGTTATGTTGGAAATGATGGATGCATTTAGGGAGAAGACTTGCCTCGACTGGTCTTGAACAGTATAAGATCTTCACAGTAGCCATTATTAGACTTAGTTCACAACTTTGTCCGATGCCGTGCTTGAGATTATACACTTGAACAGTCTTGTTTAGGTATTTATTTCCCCAAACTTTGGCTTTGAACAGTGTTTAATTTGGATCATCAGATGGAGCCAATAACTCTAGGCTCACTGTTCCTTGAGTCTTCTTGTAAGGGAATCCAATTTTATTATATTGTCTGAGAAGTCAATTGCTTTCACGTCTTTTCGTTGCCAATTTACACTGTTAAATTGTACGTTCTTTATGTTTCTGTGAAGCAGGTGACATCATTTTAGTTCTACCTTTTGCTGCTGGCTATGATTTTATGTTACGTATGTAGCATGTAAAGCACATTTATTATGGTTTCAGCTACAAACTCGTTAGATATATGTAGCCTTGACGCGTGAGCATGAAGACTGTTACCTTCTCCCATTAGAGAGGGGGAGGGGGAGGAAGAGGGAGAAGGGGGGGGGGGGGACAATTGCATTGTTGTTCAAGGGACTTCTTAGACATGTAGTGCTTATAAGTTATTTTCCTGCTTTCTAGTTGGCTTTTGTTGTTTCTTTATTGCTTTTGCATTTTCTTATGATCGGTTGCTAAGTGCTATGTCAGTCAGATGTAAAAGATGTAGCTTTAGGTAGATGTATATTGTAAGAAATGAATGAGATGTATGTGGAGCAAATTCCTGTGGTTGTTGCTAGGTGGTGTTTAGGACGGTATGGTATTCCATGGAAGGGTGGTTGCAGACGGCTCGCAACCACAATTTCTGTCACCTCATGTTATGACTTGTAAGCTGGCATGTTTGATGTCTATGCTCAGGCTGAAGTACGAGAAGTATAGGGGTAATTTTCATCATTAGGCACTTTATCAAGTTAGAAAACTCACATAAGCATCTTCTTATATGGGTGTATAAAAGTCAGTATCTTGGCCTTATAAACAGCTGCATCTCTAGTTATCGAAAAACTAATTAACTCTGCATGTCGTTTGTGAGAGCCATGCCATCTAGTTGTGGCATGACATGGCCGGATGAGTTTTTGGATAATCAGATCCATGTTTCCCTTCTGTTATTACTGGCTTTTTGGGGTTCTTTTCTACCATTCTCATGGCTTTGACTTCTTTTTTCTGAAAATACAACAATTTTGTTTGGCAGATATGATTTAGGCGACTAAATATAGATTTAGGGCTAAGCTGAATATAGTAACAAATGCAGACTAGATGTGATCAGAACTCACATTTTCAAGCAGGATTGTTGAACTAATTCAATTTATCGCGATTTCAAGTCTTACAGCCAGCAAATGGCCTATCAAGCTTATGGATTTGAGGTCTTCATGCCTGAGCAGAGTAAAAACATTCAATTTTGGTTCCCAGAACATTCTCCTTAGAAAAGGGCCTATTCAGCCACTCATCAGCATCCTACTCTTTGTTTATACATGACAGATCACTTTCACGCAAAGCAATATTCTCTGGACTCCATAGCATTGTTCCTTGGGAGCTCCATGCTCCATGACCTCCATCGCTGATACCGATCGCAATCTTTGCACTTTGGAGCAAGGACTCATCTCGCTGATAGGAACCCCCCCCCCCCCCCACCCACACACACACACACACACAAATTTAATTCCTAGCCGATCTGTGTTACTCCCTCGCACCCAGTACAAATTTAATAAAGTTTGTATAAGTTGAACATGGTGACTAAAGTACAATATGGGACCTGGACTGCTTAGTCGTCTTACATGGTTAAACCGCACCTTGTTTTCCATGTTATGATTGTAAGTCTCTAGGCATTTTAAGAACAACATGCAGTTGTTTTAGGACCACTTTATAGAATCTACTGGTGGTCCTTTATGAAAAGAATTGGAGGTTTTCCATGTACATTAGATTCAATCTTCATTAGAAGATATACGCAATCAATTTACTTATATATCTGTAATCTAAGTAGTTGCATATCTATATCAAAGAGTTGCATGCCTAAATCTAAGGGAGTTGCATATGTTACGTTAACCCCCCCCCCCTCCCCACACACACACACACAAATTTAATTCCTAGCCGATCTGTGTTACTCCCTCGCACCCAGTACAAATTTAATAAAGTTTGTAGATTTCTAAACCTTGATTCTCTTACTCTTTTTCAAGCTTTATATAAAGTGTAAAATCATCTTCGATTGAATAATCATCGATTGGTTTTTCATGTTAAAGTAGGTTAAATGGCTTCTGCTTCGGTGAACAGGGACGTTTCAGTCAACAGGCATTTCTTCAAGGTCATGATGCCTGGTTTTGAGACAGAACTTGTATGTCATCCCGCTTTCTCTATGTTTTCATGTGTGTTAAAAGTTTTATCTTTGGTTAAAAACTTACATGTCTTACTGTATTATGAATATGTTAGGCCATACCGGTAGCATTTTGGCGATTGCTCACCACGTTGAGATTTGAAGCAACTTTAACCAGCCGTAAGGGGTCATGGCTTGTTCAATTGAAGAAGAAGGTTGGCGAAGAGGTTCTTTGCTTCGAAGAGGGTTGGAACGAATTCGTGCAACAACATGACCTCCATCTAGGAGACTTTGTAGTCTTTCAACACATGGGGCAAATGCGTTTTCAAGTCAGCGTGTTTGATGAAAGCACTTGTGAAAAGCGTTTCCCCTAATGTACATTTTGAACTATTTATCGATGATTTTGAACAATATTGTATTATTGATCGATGATTTGTTTTAATCGATGATTTGTTTTAATCGATAATTTTAGATTGTTAATCGTGCATTTGATATACTGAGATTGTTGACGGAGGATGGGACTCAATTGGTTTGAATTTTTTTATTACAGGTTTGGGCATTAAAAAATTAAAAAAAAATTAAAAAAATGACTTTAACTTTTAGCGACGGATTAATTCCGTTGCTAAATATTTTATCCCGTCGCTAATTTCGTAAAAAGAAAATAAATTAAAGTACGTAAAACATAATTAGCGACGGAATATCCGTCGCTAATTACGAATAAATCCGTCGCTAAAAGTTCTATATTAGACGACGGATTTTATAATTCCGTCGCAAAACTTTTAGCAACGGCCTTTTATACGAGGGGCTTTTAGCGACGGTCATTCCGTCGCTAAAAGTTTTAGCGACGGAATATAGGCCTTTAGCGACGGGAAAATCCGTCGCTAAAGACCTTATTCCTTGTAGTGTCGTCTCATGTCTATTCTGTACTTGCTCTCAAGTCATTTGGTTGAGTGATGAGCATTTCAGGTAGAGCACATAAATCGAGTTGTTGCCTTCATGGCCATGACTGTTGGGGTAAGGAGCAATGCATTTGTCCAGGTCTTTGTTTGAAAACCCTCTTCATGAAACGGCTGACCTCTTCAAACGGGTGGAAAAGTACGTCCAAGTTGAGAAGTATATGTAAAACCTGGAAGCTTTGAGAGGCGATAAGAACCGAAAACACAAGGAACAAGACGAGCCGAAAGCTTGGGATAGTACTCTCACCAAGAAACCTAACTAGAATGCATGCACTCTTCTTCGCGGGCATCTATGAACCATACATCCCTCAATGATCCAATATCCTCGAAAAAAATCAAGAACAATGACTTTATGCGTGGGTTGCATGTAAGATTATGACAGTGGGTAACAAGAGAAACCTGCACTTGTACGGGAGATGTCATAATGACCACAAGCATGAAACAAATGAGTGTTACCATCTCAAGGATAAGATAAAAGGTCTGATTAAATGAGTCTGCCTCAATGAGTTTATCGTTGAGCCACACGTATTGAAGTTATCAAGATGACTTACGAGCATGAAGCAAATGAGTGTTATCGTATCAAGGATCCGATAGGCGTTTTAACCAAATGAGGCTACCTCAACGAGTTCATCATGGAGTCAACCCAACGAAAGATGAGGATCACCTAAAGCAAATTGTAGTTATTGTTTGATATAAGGAAAAAACTGGGGTTTTTTTTTTTTTTTTTTTTTGTGGGTGGGGGTGGGGGGGGGGGCAATAGACACTAAAGTGAAAAAATAGTGGTGTTAAATGCACTTTACTCAAAGCAGTGTTTTCATTTTTTAAACTCAGGCTTCAACTCTTACTTGAACTTCGATGAGAAACAAAAGTAGCTTGGCATTCAAAAGCTACTCTTTGATGGTCTTAGCGCTTATAGGTTTAACTCTTGAATCATGAACCAAAGGCCTGTGATGGCTCGACCCCTCCACAAGTCCAAAGGTTGGGGTTAACCGTCACTTTCTTGGGTATGAGAAGAATCGGAGAGGAAGCTCCAGGTAAAAGTTCATACAACTCAAATGCTAAAACTAGGAGAGGAAACTTTTAATGACACTGTACGTTATGCCCCAGGTTCTTACACTGGGAGAGGAAACTCGAGTGGCATAGCTATGCTTCCAAGTGCTAACACTAGGTGATCATCCTTCTAGACACAGAATGTTAAGCCTAAGGCATAACCCTTGGGTAAAAACACATTCTAGCCATCAGCACAGGCTCAAGTTTATATGATGACACAGAGCCAAGTCGGTCAAACACTAGTTATCAAGAACCACTTGAACTGACTTGATCGTCGAGCTAGACTGAATTGGCAAATGCTAAGAGCGTATCCTTCCAAAGTAGACACCTAACGCACACTCAAGCCCTTAAAAAAAAATGGTCACTTCAGTCAGCTTTATCACTTTTTTGAACTAGATAGCTTGGTGATACGAAAAGCCAGCAAGCACAAAACTCTTTGAATCTTTTAACTCCATTAGAACAACAAAAAGACCTAAGTACAGTGATCTTAACGCTGTGCTCGGGTGAGAAGCCCTACTAGATCTAAATTCTGGTTTGCTCGAACAGTTAGAAAACTCACAAATCATTTGGAGTGAAAACTGAATGTAATCACTGTATATTTTTATTTGATTTTCACAATCTCTACAATTATTTGGTTAAGATTTTTTATCCAATATGAATGCAAGAAGTGGTAACCAGATTCAAGTAAACCCAAATAGTTGGAATGCAGAAAGAAGAGGCAACGAATAAGCTATGAAGAATAATTTCATATACTCACTTAAAAATTACACAAATTTTTTAATAAAAGAAGAGCTACAAACGGTTGGATTGCCAATATACATGGGGTCCTAATTATCATAAAGAGTTACTGAACTGTGGGCATCTACTAATAATAATAATAATATTATAAAAATTCGTCGGTCCTTCCAAGACCTTATCCTCACTGTTGAAAAGTACGAAATGAGCCTGGAGAGATTAATGTGATGCAGCACTGCAAGTGGAGGATAATAAATATGGAATCATTGTCACCCACTGGCCATTTTGTGTTGGAGTAAAAATGCATAATGGAAGAAGAATGGCTTGAGGCGCGTCTAAAGACACATGTCTTTAGGACAATATTTGTCTCATTCGTTCCAAGTTTGTTACCGGGTTAATGGCAAATCACCTCCAGGATTACTCAAACCAACAATCTGCAGATAGCAATTCTGAAGATTCGTTTCATAATTGTTCTTCAAAATTGTGTACGTAACTGAGACAGAAAAATGAGATTATGAAGTTGGAATGCAAAAATTATTAAATTAATTTTGAATTTTCCGAATCTTATATATGGACTAACAGCCACCC
Organism: Escallonia rubra; assembly: GCA_033065855.1. NCBI lineage: Eukaryota > Viridiplantae > Streptophyta > Magnoliopsida > Escalloniales > Escalloniaceae > Escallonia > Escallonia rubra. Next base: position 98,092 of record JAVXUO010001520.1, read on the forward strand.
TTTCATGAAGGGACACAACCATTAAAGGCACTATTTTAGAAATAACTGTTATTTCTGGTGTCTTTCCGAAATTATTTCAAAATCACCAAAGTGTCACTAAAAATAAATGACTGAAAGAAATAATTTCGAAAATTGGTTAAAATATGGGCCGTTAGATTATATATAAATCAACGCGCCATAAGTGTTAAGTGCACCCACTAAAGCGCACACAATGCGCCACATGTGTGCGCACGTACGGTGCACCGCACAATAGCATTTCCAATCTTCCCTCCAAAACATCTCAAAACAATTCAAATGTATGTGCCACGTGTTTGCTTATAATGAGAGAGAAAATTGCGGGACAAAGAACAAGACTTTTGGGTCTTGAACTTTCACTTACAATACATACAAAACAATAACAATCTATCACCAACATTTTGTTCCCCCTTACAAGGAATTCACGGATCCGCAAACCATTTCCTTCTTCCTCACAAGAAATTGACGTGCCTACGGAATGTCTCTGCCCCGATCTCTGTACAAAGCAAGAACACGACAATTACCGTAGCTATGGCAAATTGTCGGTAGCAAAGTGGTTGTGTCGAAGCGGTGATCAGGATCGGCTTGTGTGTTTTCAGATTGGAGAGAGAGGGGGAGGGGGGAAGGGGGAAGGAACGACGGCTATGTAAGATTATGTAGTTCAGGGTTAGAACTGTGGGTTTTGTATTTTGCATTTGTTTTATATTATTTACTTTTATTATGGTAACCTTTAAACCATGGTTAATGTTAATATCTAGCTTGATACTTGCCTCATCAACTGATCATCTTGCTTAGTTAGCAATTTTTTTGTGGTAGTCTAACACCAAGTAAGCTAATGACGTAATGTGAGACAAGACAACCACTAAATATTTTCTCCATTTTAAGAGAGGTAAAGGTGGCCTAAGAACTGCAAAGTCTTCCTTTCCTCGCTTGGCCAAGGTTGCCTTAATTACTCTTTCTTTTTTCCCCATTCTCCTTGCTATTTTGCAAAAATTACAACAGAAACGCTATTTTCATCCCTTTAGATTTTCGCTATATATGTATTTTAGTTAGATTGTTAACCTTTAGCGAAAAATAAAGGAATGAAATAGAGCACAACAGGGTGAAAAATAGCCTTTTCCATACAGAAAATACAAAACCTAGGGTGAGACTATTTACAGACCCTTGTTGCCCTAGTTACACATTCCTCCATGATATTCTTCCCTAAACCCATTTGTAGTGACAATAAATCATAAGATTCAAAATTGTGTAAGTAGTACAAATTAATGTGAAAAAATAGCCTTACCCAATATATAATATTTCTTTATAATTTTGAAATTAAATTCCTGACAAACACTGTATAGTTGCCTGCACAAAAATGTAGTAATATCTCATTGGAAAAGGAGAAAACCATAAAGAAAACAAACAGAAGAGTGATGACAGAAAGCCACTGGCACAAACAGAGAAAAGAAACAACAAAGGAAATAGAGGAATGTTTGTCATTGTGCGCCTTTGATACTTTCAAACCTGAATGTCAAGTTCTTCTTTTAAGACTTCAAAAACATAACCAGCTCTCTCTCTCTCTCTCTCTCTCTCTCTCTCTCTCTCTCTCTCTCTCTCTGCAATTCAGTCTCTCCACGATTCAACCATGCCTTCTAATACAGGTGAACATGTAAAATTATGGAAACCAAGGAACAACAGCGGGTCAAATGAACTCACAAAGAAACCCAAGAAGAAGGACATATTCATGTCAGTGACATTTGGAGGCCTGTGTTGTAGTGGGACTTCCTCAACAGCCTTGGCACCGGCGGTCATTCGACCTGAGCCAAAGAAAATGAGAGTGAACAAGAAGAAGAAACTGAAGAAAAGGGTGTTGCATGGTACAAAAAGTCCAGCTAACGTTGTTCTTGACATTCCTGTTGTTTGCTGTGCTCCTCCTTGGATTGGTTTTGCTTCTGATGTTGCTCCAAGAGGGAGGGTGGATACGGAAAGAACGAGTGGCAGAGAGGTATACTGTTTCTAAGCCTTTGTGTACCTGCATTGCGCTTTTAGTTGATTGCTTTTATATTGACCATTGAGGTTGCATACATGAGTGGCTTGTTGGACGATTTCATGCTATAGCTCTAGGTGACTCGACTCGATCCAAATCCAAAGTTTCTTGTTTATCATTTCGGATATAATGTCTAACATGCTACACCAACTTGTGAAGGCATTTGGCGAGGCTATCTTGGTATTGGTTTTTGGTTGTGATCTCCCTTTTTATACTTGTGCCGTGGTGGGGGATGCTTTTGTTTACTACGCTTTGTTGGTGAACTAGTGCATCCTAATAGGACCTTTGCTTGCACATCTAGTCGTTCAAGAACGTTGGTATATCGGAAACCAACCTAGTTACGTGTGTTAAATCATGACTTACATTGTGCATCTCACATCTTGTAACTCGAGCTTTTGTAGCAGATGATGACATAAGAGCAGGAGATTTCAGCTAAAAACTGTTACTCAGGTAGTTGTTCCTCACCAATCAATATTGGAGCTCGGAGGTATGGAGTGATCGTTTGGTTCAATGGCTTTATCCACCTGAGAGGCTGGCAATTGAAAGTGTCTTTGGATGTTTGTGCCACTTGTCAGGCTGGTGCTCAGAAAGATGTGAGATTACACAAAGGTTTCTATAGGGGGAGGTAGCCTCAGTTGGGACATATTTGTTTATCTGCATATCATTTCCTCTTAGCTTGTAATTTTAAGCACTTGTATGAAGAAATAGAGTAGATGAGGCCATCGGTTTGTCAATTCAATTTTGATATCACTAGTCAACTTCTGAATCTTCTTTGGAAGTGTTTCCGTTGTTCTACTTAATGCAACATAAACTAGCAGGCATGCTTGTCCTCAATAGATTTAGTATGGGCCATCTTTAAGATTGCAAGGATGCTTGCAAGTTCGGCATAATACAATGTCACATGTTGTTAACTTGATTGCTTTGACAGCATTTGCGTGCAGCAAGGCGAATTGCCAACCACGAACATGTTTCTGATTTGGATTCACAAGCAGTGTTTTCTGCCTCTCACTTGCGGTCGGATGTATCAGATGCTAGGCAATATCGTCGTTTTAGGTGTCGTTCACCTGGAGGACTCTCAGAGGTATGACATGGTTTGCTTCTTGCGTATGAGTTTTACTAGCAGATCTTTGACTCGATGTGTCATCAGTGAGTTTTACCATGTTGACCGGCAAAAACGTGGACATAGGTGAGACGACGGCTCTCAGCCGAGTTCTGGAAATTTTACTGTCAATGTCCTAGAGTTTACAAAACGCGCATACACAGGTCAAAGTGAGGACGCTGCAACTAAAGGATACTGAGACTCCAGATATTAGTTTGTTAAATTAATGCCATAATTATTGCTATCTTTTTCTTGAGGTATACAGTGCCAGTCTGATATGAGTTTTGGTGGTATCATGTTCTAATTATGAGTGTATGCAGATGTTACTCCAACATAACCTGTTATTTGGAGGAAGTTTGGGTGCAAGCGATCGATTTGGGAACTGGAGACTTAATCTTGACAGTATGTCATATGAGGTGCTTCTTCTTGTTCCTGGATTCTGCAACTCTTCCAGTTACTCAGTTGCAAAATTGAGTTCAGTACCTATAATTACATTTGAACCGGCCTATCACTTCTCTCTGTCTTCTTGGTAGGAACTGCTTGGTTTGAGCGATGGGATTGGCTATGTCGGTACAGGGTTACGAGAAGATGAGATCTTACTCTGCGTAAGGAAGACTAAGCTCTTGATTTCACCATCCACTCCAATGCTCAGTGACAATGACTGGAAGTGTTGCATTTGCCAAGTGAGTTCGTTACTGCCCATTTCTTCTTTCCGTTTTGCGTAGTGCTGAATGGAAACCAACGTGTGAACTGGAACCCCGCTCTTTTTGGTGTATTCAAAGATACTTATAAGTTCTTTTAAGCAAATGTTAAACAAGTAATCGCTGCTTACTGCTGCAACCACCGAGTGTCAGCTTTGGGTGACATGCAAGCAACTCCTGAAATCTAAGCATAACGGTGGTCTTTTATATTAACTCACTTCAAGCTATCTTCACGAGCTTCTGTGTCGTATGTATGCTGTCCCACTACGAAGACGATTCTTTAAGAAACACTCATGTTAAAACTGAGGACACAGAAACAAAAGAGGATAGTTGGATAGGTAAGGACACCTGAGGCCGGAGAATAGTTTCCGGTCTCAAAGAACCAATTAAGGTCTAAGCATTAAGAATGAAACGCAAGCCCAGGACCATATTATGCAGTAACCATCTCCCGAGTGTAATAAAGATGTTTTCTGGATATTGGAGTAGCTTGTTCACGAGCATTCGAATGTGAAAAGAGGGCTCAACGCAATGATCTCTTAACCGTTCACGACACAATTCAGTGCTTCCCTCTTAAGTATCATATGAAATGAATACTATACGTCTAACTGGAAGTCCGAAGAACTGAATGGGATAGCAACCTCAGCATCAATAGATGTCTCAACCTCTACTAGAGAATTTGTTTCGGACTGGCAAGAGTGGAGGAGAAGAATTCATGTAGCCAGCCCCCACTAGTTCACAACGAAGGCTTTATTGAGCTAAGAGTTATTACTTGATTCCATTGATATTGTTACGCATACTTGAGGTTTTTTCCTACTACAGAAACGCCCAGGCCGACGTGTCTATTGCACACTCTTCCGATCAAAGTTTGATGGCACTGTCGGATCACATATTTTTGCTCTTCATACAGGAGGGATGCGAAGAAGATGACGAGCTGGGGAGACTGGACTGTGGGCACTACCATCACATATTTTGCATACAGCAGTGGCTTCGGCATAAGAACGCATGCCCTGTATGCAACACTGCAGCTGCGGCTCATAAGTAATGCTGGAAGATCCTCCTGCTTCAGAATCCGAGTTTCTCTACATGGAGCCACTCTTTTCGCTGCTTCATTAACAGGAAACCCTGCTTTCTTAGTGTGCCAAATTCCTTTGAAAATTCGCCTAGTGTTGGGTTTGGAAGTTGTTCATCCGAGAATGATAGCAATTGCAGGTATGCGGTTGCTAATAAATGGAAAATGTATATCATCTGCCTGAATCAACCCGAAGAAAAAAAGGGAGATGATAATTTAATAGCGTTGGTAAGTTATCTAACATGCTAGTGCATTTGTTGCCGTCCTGATCACCTTTTTATAGTGAATTTTGAACTTCCGTCCCATTATAGGGCGGAGACTAAATTTTACGTATCAATGTGCCCCTTCTGTCGGAATGACTTTAAGATCCATATCCGTGATTCCCTCCCGATTCATGGTGTTCCGGTTGTTCATCAATCACCATCGACAGTAGAGAGAAGGAAGCTAAGAGAGAAAATCACAACCCCAAGAGGTGGGTGAAGTGGCAAAAAATTAGCAATGGCGATATAAAATATCATGCTAGCGCTATCAAAAAATTAGCTCTCATTAACTTAAAGTCTCATATTTAACTTAAAAGTCAAATATGCAACTCTTTTACTTCTCAACCACATCAGAAACATTTTTTTTACCTTTTTGGTGTAGGATAAATCTTGATCTATCACCCATGACAAAATCTGACGATTGTTGTGTATTGGAGTTGGTACTTCGCTTTTAGATGATCTCTCTCGTATACTTTCCAGCTCCACGGTCCTCACCCTCTCCACAGTTGACTCAAAGGATGCTGCCCTCGTCAATAAATAAGCATCAATGCATGGGTTTGTTTTTTTTTTTTTTTCCTTTTTTTTTTATGTCAATAAGAGTATTGAAAAGGAAATATCATTCGGCCTTAAGGCCATTACAAGATAAGTTACCAATAACTTCAAAAAAGTGTAGGGTGCTTTTATAACGCATGGGGTTAAATTGTTGAAAAGATTTGAAGAAATTTCAAACTTCACTTGATGGTAACAACCATTTTTGCCATCCACCGGTTGTTTTACCTCAACTCATGGTCTCACTCCAGGATATATCAGGGAAACATCGTACAGATTATTGCTAAGCCATGTAATTTATCCTCTTCCTTTTCTTTTCTTTTTTTGGCTACGGGTAAAACCCCTGCCAAAATATATGTCATCTATCAGAATGTAGAGAAGTAAAAATATTCATCTGGCAAGTAACACAATGACCTATAGAATTGTCATGATCCTAGTGTTTTGTCCTCTTAGAAATTGAATTCAACTATGCATTTTCAGCATCACCCAACAATGAATGCACAATAAAAATAAAAGAGGAATGAAGACATTGACATACTGTAGAAGAACATACAGAGAAGGTTCAAATCTGAGATGTACACACACTTCGCCACTGTATACCTATCACTTATGTCCGGCTTTTGAAGGATCTCCTTTCGCATAACCTACCTACATGCAAAAGAAGAAAGCAAGAAAAATTATATATTTTCACCGTGCAGAGAACTGAAAAAGAATGGTGTTTCCTCAACTTACATTCACATGTAATAAGTACAAGATTGCCATCAGAACCGCCACCATCAACAAAAATACGAGAAAGGGAGGTAGCTAATGGCAAGAGGAACTTGAGTTACTTGACGTATTCCTTGTGAGTTGCGATTAATGATGAGATTCATGCACTTGAGTATCAGTCGAGTCATGACGACTTAGAAATTGTACTATGCAGGGATAAACTTGGTCCACCGCCTGCAATTCAGGAAGACATTAGACAAATTAGTGTTGTTTTTAGATTATGCAAAAGGAAATCAATAATAGGAAGAAAAGATGATTACCAGGCGTCCTCCCACCAAATCGTAATGAGCATAATGTGGACCTTCAGGTTCTCCAAATACTTTGTAGGTGACCAGGCTCTCAGGAATGACCTTCACGGTTTCTGTTCACTCGGTAAAATGATAATCAATGCATACGATATATATAGAGCTAAACATGTGAATTTCCTGCTTTGAGACATACCATATACAGCTTCAATCGGACAGATTAAATCTCGATCTCCTGCGATAGCCAAGACAGGGACAGTGCTTTTATGGAGATGCTCCTTGTAGAAAAAGGTACCACTTCTGTCACATAGCCCACGCTCCCGAAAAGAAGTCGTCAATTGCAACAATAGTTTAGCAGGTATAGTACCTGCCAGTTGTGATCAAACCAAATTTGTTAGTCACCAACAAACTAGAAGGTGGAAGGGAACTTACATTCTGACAACTAAATAACAAGCAGAGCTTCATGAAAAATCTTAAACTGCATAAATCCAAAGTCCAGCTCAATTCGAAGTTAAGCCTCTTATTTCTCTTTGAATAGGTCAAGCACCTCCCACAATCACCATAACACCAAAAGGTTGTTAATTTGATGGCTATGTTACTTGTTTGCTCGGGAAGAAAAAAAATGAAAACTTACTGCCCAACTCAAACTCTCTACAATGGTTCTGCAGCGAAAACCGAAAAATCTACAGAAACAGTGTGCTAAGTCAAAGAGTAGGCAAACATGAAATGCCCCACTAGGAGGACACAACTTAAAGAATGTCATACAGCTGATAATCACACTGAAGGGGCTAATTAAGGTCAACTTCCCCACTATTCAATTGTCATTAGGCTCAATAAAAAGAATATCCTTTATCTTTTATCCCAGTGACTTCGACCAAATACCTTCAGGACCTCTCTTGTCTTGTAGTGCCTTCAAGTCTCCAGCAACGTAGTTACGTTGATAACTTGTCATATGCTCTATAAGCTTAAGCTGTTGGACAATGGGCCCGACATGCAGATCATGCTGTAACACTCCCACTCACGTGCAAGCCCCTGATTGCACGTGGAGAGAAAGTGACTAGGGATTTACTGAGAATCAGCCACCAAGTGCACAACGGAATGTAGTGGCAAACTGATGCGCCAGTCGGATTTTTCTCACGCTAAGTCAAAGAGAAGGCAAACATGAAATGCCTCACTAGGAGGACACAACTTAAAGAATGTCACACAGCTGATGATCCCACTGAAGGGGCTAATTAAGGTTAACTTCCGCACTATTCAGTTGTCATCAGGCTCAATAAAAAGAATATATCCTGTATCTTTTATTTTAATGACCTCGACCTAATACCTTCAGGACCTCTCTTGTCAAGAAGTGCCTTTGAAGTCTCCAGAAACACGGTTACCGTTGTTAACTTGTCATCTGCTCTATAAGCTTAAGCTGTTGGACAATGGGCCCAACATGCATATCATGCTGTAACACTCCCCCTCATGTGCATTGTGCGTCGAGAGAAAGTGAGTAGGGATATATTGAGAAGCAGCGCCACCAAGTGCAAAACGGAATGTAGTGGCAAACTGATGTGCCAGTCAGATTTTTAACATATAACTCATGTCAAATATCATTCCCCATGCTGTAAATTTTCTCTCATCTAGTTCAATATCATCCCCCAACTTTCTTAGTATCCCTACCTGTCCATATTGCATTGTCCAATAGCTTATACTCATGTTTTTCTAAACGTCCAGCATTGTATTTAAATGCTCAGTCAGTCTTGAGAGGATAGCCACATTAAAGTTTTAAGTGAACAAAGAACGTGTCAGTTACATGTAACTTTTTTCCTTTCAAACCATAGGGAACTAAATAAGAGAAGTATCATGGTCATGGTTAATCCACTGAAAAAATCTAGCAGCACTGAAGATTCTCATGGCATGTTATAGTGGGGTCGCAAATCATCTTTATTTCTCTTCCACAAGAACATCACAAAATGGTTTCCTACCAATTTCACGATAAAAATAGCACCACTCAAGAATTTCATGGCATGTTAATAGTGGGGTCACAAATCATCATTGATTCTCTTTCACAAGAATACCACAAAATGGTTTCCTACCAATAAGAATATCGGGGTCTCTGTTTTTGACTTGTGAAGGATAACTTCCATTTCATACACACGAGCCGAGTGCGAATGAAAAGCGCATGCTTAGGCGGACAAGTGGCCTCTCAAGAAAGGGTAAAATAAGACATGAGGATTCTCACATGAAGGTTGGGAAGCACCACTTAAAAAGATGGTTTGGTCATATCCAACAATGGTCTTAGATGCTCCAGTGCGAAAAAATGGATGCTGCAAAGTTAGTATAATTACAGCCAACGGCATGGGGAAAACTTGTGAGGAAAGACTTTTAATTGCCAGGAATCCATCAAAGAACGTGCTTGAATGGGGAAGACTAAAAAGGACTCATGTTGCCAAGGCTAGCTAGTCTGGGACAGGCTTAGTTGATAATCAATCAGGAATTTTTGCCAGTGTCCTAGCCTTTGATGTCCATGATGCGGGCCAAAAATGACTTGATACACATATTAACGTCGAAATAAATCTACACACACATTTAAGCACAAGCACAACAACAAGCTGTTATCTCAGATCCAAGCTGAAGGAAGACAGCACGTCTGTACTTACAGAAATTGTTCAGGACAAGCTTTTTTAGCAATTCTGGATGCATCATGTCTTCTGCTGATATCATTTGATTAAGCCAAGACATGACATAAGGAGGACGAGATGAAAGAGGATAAGCTGCTGTCAGTAATGCCCCTAAAGGAACAACAGGCACATTGAGAGCTTGTGCAGGATCAGCCTATACAACCATTAACAAGTACATTAATAATACTTCACAACAAAGGTGTCCCACATAAAGCATCAGGGAGATGGTTGCTTTCTCTTACAAATGGTAGGAGCAGTTTGAGGGACGAATTTGAAGATGTGTAGTCAAGTGATGATGCCAATGTAACAATAGCTGCTAATCCGGGATCTTTCCCTTCATAACCTTCATAGAAGAAATGCTCGAATAGAAACGATTTCGGAAAACGAAACAAAGTTTACCAGTGAGTGTAGACACACGAATAAGCGCATTCCAGATTTCAATTCAGAGAAATTATAACTGGAAAGCCAAGCTGGCCATTTCCAGCAATAGCATAATCATAGCATGAAAAGACATTGCTTATAGATTACAAGGCAAAAGAGGTATTTTGTATTCGTAATTCACTCAAATTTGCAGCTTATGCTGCTATGCAATCAGAACCGTTTCCACCAGAAAGTAGACGTGATCAAGCAAAGCCGAGGCAGAAAGATTGTATGACAGTATATAAATATAGAAGTCCTGACAGTCAATATGAAACACCTCAGTATACACAGGCTGTAAGAGTAAATACTGAACACCTTAGAATTTACTAAGTGCTGCAACTTAATGCCAAGCCATATCATAAATAATGATGAATACGATGATGATCATGATGCTTATAATAGTAATCAGTTTAAGTGAGTCTCTAAGACTTGTCAAACTTAAGCTCAAGCAGAGGTGCAACATGTGCCACTGAAAGACCGGCAAATATATATGTAAATAAAACACACAGGTAGAGGAGTAAGACTACTGATCTAGACCAAGTATACTGTTGGCACTTGCAACTTTTCAAGGGGAAGAGTAGATAATAGCAACTACAGCTGGTAAAGAGTAAGTTGCTCTTTGCAGGAAAAGCAAGCAACAAATGTCAGGGGTCAATGACTATAAAGGCATATTAAATTAAGTGATGCCAACTTACCACATCGTGACAGCATGGCATAGAGCAAGATACCACCCATAGAATGTCCAATTGCAAGCACTTTACCATCCTTCGGTTTAGTTTGAGCCCTTATGTACTCCATCTGTAAGTAATATCAGTGATTAGGAGACTGCAGACTATCAGTTATTAATGTGAAGGGGTAGGCAGGCATTTAGAATGAAATCATTGAAAAATCAGTGTAAGAATTAAAAAAATTTAATGATGTTGGCCCTCCAACAAAGAAATGTCACCTCACCGCAGCAGGAACGTCCTCTTCCAGGTAATTATCGAAGTCCCAGTCATACTTGATCATCAAATCCAGTTGTTTTTGGAAATCTTCTATGGTTGCAGTTAGACGCTCTTGCAGATCAAACAACTGAGGTGAAACAGAACGCTGAGCTTCTTCCATAACATTTACAAGCTTCTGGCTCAGATCTCTTATTTGGCTTGCGACAGCAGAGTTTTGCCTTGCTTCCATCAAACTTGAAAGTTTTCCCCTTATCTCATTAAAGCGTTCAAATAGGAAGGTATCCTCTAAGAGTCTTGAAATCTGATCAAATAACTTTGCTGAGATACTTTTTGATTGACCTTCACTGAGAAAGCCAGATAATTTCTCTGATATGCGCATAAAAGTGTCAGTCAACTTTGAAACCAATATTGATTCATCCGATACTGTTGCTATCCCCGTTGGGTCTTGTTTGGTACCAGCAACCTCAGATTCAGGCAAACCACTGTAGACATTAGTTGACTGCTCTGTAGTAGTAAAAATCGTATCTGTTGCAGCCTCGGCAGTGGCTACCATCTGTTCAGATATTGCATGGGCAGACTGCTCAATGCCATTTGGTTGTGATCCCTCCATGCTCAACCCAGCACCTCGAACCTCCAGAATCCACGTGTCAAATCCTTGTCCACACATGTAACGGGCAAATGAAGACTGCAAACATGAATAGATGGAAACAACGACTATGATGAGTTAAACTCGAGATTCGCATTTATATATTCCAAAGAAGCCTTTCTAATAAATAAAAAATGCGCTATAAGTGCTTCATACAATCCAGAGCCAATTACTTTACCCTTGCACTCTTGCAAGCAAGAAGTAATACAGAAACCACAGCAACTGAAAGCCTGAAACTGTATCCATCTGTAGATGAGACTCTTGCATAATATTATTTGTCTTGCATATTTCTAACCTTAAAAACTACATTTTATAGGTAAAGCAGTCTGGTCTTCAGCTTTAAAGATTGGGGCCTGCTTTTAAGTACTCGTTAGCTCATCAGTTTTGGCTGTATTGCACCTCGGTATATCATTGAGAGATGTGCCTAAGGCCCGCCAAACCCGTTCACAGTACCGAATAGTGACAACTCCATAATGATCTTATGATCACTAGACTGGGGCAGCATGTGTAGGCATGTCCAAAACATAAGTAATTAGAATTAGATGTTGAGTAGACAAATAATGCCGCTCGCGCTTACTGACTATATATAATGTGTCACATATCGTTTTGTCCCCAATGAGCATGCTGCCACCATCAACAAGGGCTCATTATTTTTGTATTTTCCATTTTTAATAAGTGGAGTGTCATTACAGGAACACTCAAGAGAGAGGGTTGTTGCTCCTAGTAAACCAGAAGTACACACTTCAACTCAAAAACACTTAGAAGTTTCTTACCCAGTTAAGTTTGTCTAATATTTGTTTGAATGTAATAATGGAACTATTGCACCTCAACATACTCCTGACTAGTGTGTCAAGGAACGACTTAGAATGTCACCTCCTTTTAAGTACTTAATAATGATCTTGTAATGCTTATAAAAGTAGAAGTTGGTGTGCAAAAAATTCGCTTGACAGCTCTAACCTATGTAATCACTAAATCACTAACAACCCTTCATTCTTTGTTTAGTAACAGTACTTTTTATATCATTTGAAAAGGAAAAGAATGAAACAAGGGGCAAATGCCAAAATTGTATCATAAAGTATACATCAAATCCAGCTTGAGTACCTCAAGTTTTAAACATATCAAATCAGTACCTCGAATTATATTTTCAACCCAAAGTAGTCCAACGTCTAATGGAATCTCAGAGATATTAACATTTTCAGGGGCAAATCTGGCAATTAATGGGACACTTTTCTATCTTAGTGATCCAAATAATGACATGGAGCAGGACATATTTGCTGTAAAAACGAAAAAGTTAACAATTCTAGTTAACAATTAAAAAGGCCATTCACTTTTCATTCTCTCTCTAAACCTAGCACAAGAGCCACCATTTCGCTACATGGTCAAAAACTACTGGTGTGCCAACGCCACTACAGCCACCACCACCACATTCGTACCCACCAGAATTGACCACCTTTATCACATGCCGCCATCATATCCCATCCCTTAAACCATAACGTTCAAATCATACTATCATAGATCTTCATCCATGACGTTGCCACCCAAACTTTACCCGAATTCCACCGATAACCAACATCACCACCGCGACCCACCACCACCACAACAACGTTCAGGTCATAAATCATTGTCAACGACAGTGCCATCCATCTTCCACCATCCCAATTCCACCACTATCCACCACCACCACCACTGCAAGCCAACGTTTAGATCATACTATCATAGATCTTCGTCAACGACGTTGCCACCCATCTTCCATCATCCCAATCCCACCAACAACCACCATCACCACCACGCAATAACCACCTTCCATGATCCCAATAAATGCATCCCATGTCTCCTTCCAGATCTGCACCACCACCACCGCCGTTGGGGCGCCACCTCGCGCCAACACCACCAGCATCTATGCCATCGCCATCTTCCCACCCTACCGGTATACCAACCACCACCCAACCGGAATGACGACTATCTATCCTCACAAAAGCGACCGACGACAATTTGCTGAAATTGGAGATTCTGTGGTCTTGGAGGGTATTGGGCCGATCCAATTTCATTTTCTTTTGTGATTCCAAAGTTACTATCTTCCTGCTTTAGAATTCATACAAGGGAACTTTGACTGGTTTTGATATATTTAGATCTAAAAGGTGATAATGGCATGTGGTTGCTTGGAATGGAAGGGCTGGTCGGAGGTTAGTTTGGTTAAGGATGGCGAGGGCTATTGTGGTAACTAAGTTGGGTGACAGGAGTTGTTGTTGTTCAGCTTTTGTAGCAGGTGGTGGTGATGGAAGTGGTGAGTGGTGGTGACGGATTAGGATGGTGAGGGCCTAACAAAGTATAGAGGAATTGTGGTGGATTTTGCTCTGCCTTTGGGATGCTTTGTGGTGGTGGTGGAATGCTTTGTGGTGGTGCCATAGTGGACTGCTGGTGCTCATATATAGAGAAGGAAGAGAAAACTAAAGAAGAAAAACAAGATAAGTAAACTTCAATCAATGACTTAGATTACATGTGCTCGGGGGCGGACTTAGTATTGCGACGTGCTTATGAAATGAGTCTTTTTGGTATTGATAGAATTACCCTTCAAAAATTTAATGGCGGTTACATCCCATTCACTTTTGGACTTCTTTGGGTTGAAAGAAAAGTTAGAAGTACTGATTTAGATCGTTTATAGGTTAGGTACTCAAGCTGGGTTTGGTGTATTAGGTTACAGTATTGGCATTAGCCAAGAAAGCAAAAAAAAAAAGAAGACTCTTCATTTTACCTGATTTCTACACTGCCTAGAAAAGTATGAATAGCTTTGTATCATTTTTGGACAAAGTTATCCCTACTTATTTAGGAAAACAACTACAATACGTTTTGATTCAGGTTTATTACTTGATATTCATGAGTTATGACCATAATAAACTCAAGGAAGGCTCTTCCCCTCCCTTACATTGCACCTAAACTGTATCTAGCTTGATTGATAGGAGCGCATTCTTCTTCTTTAACAACTAAAAGCTCCCTCTTGCGCTCTCATCCGCTGTTGACATCTTCTTTTGCAATTCGTAATTCGAAGCAAGTACTTTAAACTTACCAGAAAATCATTTCACTTTTACTTGCATGAGATGATAAACATAATCTGCCTCCTTAGATGTTTTTTTGCAATCTACTTTAGACTGTCCTTGTTCGGTATTTAAGGTATTTTATTTATCACTGTGAAAGGTTTCATTTTGTTCGTTTAATATATAAATTTGAGAAAGCCAAATTTATAAGGAAGCATATACACGTAAACTGCAGCTGGCACTCCAATCTAAAAATCATGCTACACTAGATACAGTATAACCGGATTGAAAAAAAAAAAGATAGACGATCTCTTTTAAAATTTTCTAACAGGGATAGTATCATTAAACTCCTTGAGTTTAGGGGTAAAATATAGTCAAGGACCGTGATTTGACAAAATGGACACCAATGTCCAAAATGTGAAAATATTGCATCAGATTCCCCCAAAGTTAGGGTTCCGTGAAACTAACCAACCAATTTGGCTGATGTGGCCATTTCGTACTTTGAAAATGCCAATACTACCCTTAAATCTTCACATACGTATAACTTTTAGGTTTAACAAATGCGCATCACTCTCTTCTCTCTCTCATCAAAGCCATCACAGCCTCTTTTCAGTGCCGTTCACTCTTCAACCATCGTCACCGAACCAAGCGATTACACACACTGACGCCCTCAACAGCCACACCCAAAACTGCACACAACAAAAGCCGCACACACATATTCAGATCTATCAATTTCTGTTAATTTTCCTCAAAAATTGATAGATTTGATGGCGGAGGATTTGGTGGAGGTGGACGTTTAGGGTGGCAGAATGCGGTGGCTGCTAACACTGGTGGTCCATGGTGGTTGTGCGTGAGCGCGTGTGGTGTGAAGGAGATAGTAGAGTGATGGAGGAAAAGAGTGTGTGTGTTAGTGGTCACCCGTCAGTGAAGGAAGAAGGAGAGTGATTGAGGTGGAGCAGGCAGTGGTTGTTGGTGGGGAGGAGGGCTGGTGTTGTTGAGGGCATCAACGGTGGTGGTTGTTAAGGCTTCTGGTGGTGGATTTTGGTAGGTTTATAGTTCCCAGATCTAATATGGTGGTGGTTGTTTTGTTGTGTGTGTGGGTGGGGTTGGGGGTTAGGGAGGGGGGGTGTTCAGTTGTCGTGGTGTAATGCTTATTGTGGTTGATGGTGTCGTGGTGGTGCTGTGGCGTGTTGGTTGGTAGTGGTGTTGGAGTTGAAGGGGACAGATCCAGAGAGAGATGGATGGGTGGTGCTGTGGTGGTTGTTAATCGCGGTGGTGATATGAGTACAAGAGAAAGGACAGAAAACAGTGGTGGTGGATGAAGGGCAACTAAGCGTTTTTCAAAAGAACCTTTAACGCCATCACATTTTGTTTGGTCAAAGGACAAAAGTTATGGTAAAACAAAGTCCTTGACTGATATTTTACACCTAAACTCCTTGAGTTTAATGAATATTGTCCCTTTCAAATATGATCGGTGTAACTATATCGACAACAACGCGTCAACGCGTAGGAATTTCTTTTGCAAAAGAACATCATTTGAGTTTGGCGGGGGTCGAAAAGGATTAGGTAGACTAACTCCGCATATATTTACATAGATAGTAATACCACTTCAAACTTCCGACTTTTTCGGATTTTTTAAAGTATGGCTCAAGCTAGATAAAAAAGGGTTTTGGATTACCATATTAATCGTTGGTGACGATAAGATGAAATTAAATTGCTTGATGGTATTGGGGGATCAAATTTTTTTAACTTTTATTTACATCAATTTCAGTCAAACACATTAGCCTGCAGGGGTAAGATTTTTTATGACATGGTCGCAATTTTTCGCAATTTTTCTTCAATACTATCACTTCAAATTTAGTTACTACGGGACTTTGGGTATTTTGAAAATTGGGATCATGCTGAGGCTAATTAAGCATTTTCTTCATGGTAAATATCCACGCGCATCGCACGTGCATTATGCTAGCAAGCGCTAGACACAAAGATTTCCAATATTTTAGAAGAAAAAACTAGGAATGCATGTTTTACGCATCTCCTCAAAAAGCAACCTTATTTAGCCACAATAAATAGACACGAATATCTAGAGAGCAGGAAAATCAAATACATAAAGTAAATGACAACTACGAACTATGCAAATTACGAATTCAATTTCTTAGTGTGCCGCTAGCACTGCAGCAACTTCAGAACAGACCCTGGCATTACCTAAGACATCCCTGAAGTCGAAGCAGAAGAACAACTCGTGCACAAAATACAGTAGAGCAGAAGTTGGTCACAAGGAAAGAGAGAGAGAGAGAGAGAATTTACTCAAAGGTTACCGCGACTGGATAATGCAGCTAAATGCCCCGCTTGCGTCTCGGCCACACTTCTTGTAACAATTGTGCATGTCATGCGCCAAAAATATTTGCTATGAGGGCATTGCAAACGAAATAAATATAACCTACTGTAGCTACAAGCACAGCAGGGGTGTTATTGGCTCTTTAGTAGCACTTTCGTGTTGCTATGAATTCTGTTACATAAACAATAACTCCTCATGCATCTCAAGCGCAATCTACAATTACACCACTACATACGTCCTCCATAATGGACATTGGATATCATAGCCTTTTTAGACCCGTCGGTCTGCCACATTCAATGGTCCAGTGACTCCAGTCATGAAAAAATATTCTAAGTCGCTATATGCAATTAACAATACATCTCCAAACCAAAAATGACACTAATACTAGTTGTATCAATGTTTCTTGAGAAATAACTAATAAGTAATATTTTAAAGAGAGGGAAGAGAAGTGCACCAACCTCAGGAGAGAGATCGTATCCAACAGCATTAGTCCCCACCCCAGACAAAAGCATTAGTGGATGATTCCTCGGCGGAGCCTGCAATTGACATATTAATTACAAATTTGACCATTGAAACGCGTTTCTCTGTAAAGATATTTACACCGACTTTTAGCAAATTCCTAGGCACGATATTCGTGTAATTTGACCAGTCAAAATGTGCTCTTCAAGCTTAGTACAATATTTAGATTTTTGAATTATGGCCTAGATGTTAGTAAAAAGTGAAGAGGGGAACTAAAATGACATGGGGGCAAATAATTACAGGGAAGGCCGATTTTTGCAATCTCAAATGCTATACTCCACACCTCATTCTTCGCTAACAAGTTCAATGTTTTGTGACTAACACTTGTTAGCGACTAACAGTGAAGAAAACGCGTAACAGAGAGCCAAAAAAGACACTCCCTTGATCAAATGAAAATTACTTGAGGGGAAGGATGGTAGCGCCAGAGGGCGAGCCGCCAGCCGGAGTTGTTGACGGAGACATAGTGGAGCTCGTCGGCGGTGCATATGGGCGGCTTGCTCGAAACCTTCTCGACGGCGCCGCAGTCAGTTCCGGCTTCGTTAGTTGAGAAGGCCCTTACTCTCGTCGCCGACGCGGCAGTTAGGGCCAGCGAGGACGGAGGGCGGAGGAAGGAGGCGGCGCGTGCGGCGGAGAGGCGCGCGTGGGGGCTGGATTGGCGGAAGGTGGATGCGAGATGAATGGCCGAGCGGATGTCGGAATGGAGCATGACCATTTCTCACACTGTGTGTGTGTGTGTGTGTGTGTTTTGGAGACGGCGATTAAAGGGTGGTGGATTTGGACAAACCGCCAAGCATGGAAGATCCCAATTGTGTCCGGTTTTTGGCTGCTGCTCTCTCGGAAGCTTTTTCAAATTTGACCTCTTCTTGCTCCATTCTTTAATCCTTGGGTTAATTACACTTATGTCCCTGAGGTTTTGGTGAAATTATAGTCAAGAACACTAAGTTTTAAAATGTAATAGATCGTGTCCACAAACGTTAAAAATGTAACACTTATGTCCATCCGTTAGGTATCCGTCCAAAAATTGTATTTTTTGTGATGTCATCAATGCGTATTTTCAAAATATGACAATCCTATCCCTAGATGATTGTTACCTCTCTTCTCTCCTTTTCTCTTTCACGAGCTTGCTCTCTCTTCCCATTATCTCTTTTGTTACGAAATCGCTCTAGATAAATATGTATAGAACACGATAACCAAATAAGAAAACACAAGAAATATGAGAGAACTCAAATCTACTTTGCACAAGTCAGATTTACAACGCTCCCTCACGTGTATCTCTCAACTGTTTTCCTACTCAAAGGACTCTTCTTTCTTTGCCTACCCAAAGAAAGACTATCATCTCTTTCCTACTCAGAGAATGACTCTTCTCTCTTGGCCTACTCCAAGAAGGACTCTCCTCTCTTACCCTTAAACACAACACAAGACACCTTACTTATACTTGGAGAAAGCAGTGATCTTCTCTCTCCAAGCAATGTGGGACAAGATGTCTTATATACTAAGGGTCAAGTTGCAACCTTCTTTGAGTAACCGACGTGGGACATAAATACAAGACATATATCAACAATCTCCACCTTGGCTTGTATTAACAAACCACTCCATGAGGAAAGTGTAGTATGCCTTCAGTACCTTCTTCAGGTACTCCACCTTGCATCCCCTTTAAAGGTAGGGATACACTCCACCTTGAACTCAACAAGAAAGAAGATGAATCAAGCTCAAGCAATGCTTGAACTTCTCTGTCGTGACTGTCTTCGTGAGCATATCAGCAGCGTTGTCATTAGTGTGAACCTTGTGCACGACAATTTGTTTAGAATTAATCCATTCCCGGACCCTATGATAACGTACATCAATATGCTTGGTCCTTGCATGGAAAACCTGATTCTTTGCCAAATCCAATGCACTCTGACTGTCACACTGTAACAAAACACCACGCTGCTTGAAGCCAAGCTCCTCTACCAGTCCCTTTAACCATATTGCCTCCTTAGCTGCCTCTGTCAATGCCATGTACTCTGCCTCTGTAGTTGACAATGCTGTCGTAGACTGTAACACCGATTTCCAACATATCGGCCCTCCATAGAATGTAAAAATATATCCAGTCGTGGACCTCCTGGAATCCAAGTCTCCAGCATAATCAGAATCCACAAAGCCAGAAACCTCACCTTTTGCCCCATCACGATCAAACATGACGCCAGAGTTGGTCGAACCTGCTAAATAACGGAAGATCCACTTTACTGCATCCCAATGCTTCTTTCCTGGATTTCCCATATATCTGCTGACCATACTAACTGCATGTGAGATATCAGGTCTAGTACACACCATGGCATACATAAGACAACCAACCGCATTTGCATACGGTACTCGAGACATATACTCAACATCTTCTTCTGTACTAGGACAAAGTTGTGAGGATAACTGAAAATGAGCTCCCAATGGTGTACTAACTGGTTTAGCATTGAGCATACTAAACCTCCCCAGTACCTTTTCAACATAACTTTTCTGAGTTACCCACAACTTTCCTGCCTTTCGATCTCTATGAATCTCCATACCAAGGATCTTTTTGGCAGAACCAAGATCCTTCATATCAAACTCCCTGCTCAACAATTTCTTCAAGTGCAGAATATGAGACTTACTCTTCGCAGCAATCAACATATCATCCACATATAATGTGAGCAACAACAGTGAACCATCATCAAGGACTCGATAATACACACAACAATCATACTCACAACGAGAGTAACCATGAGTTACCATGAATGTGTCGAATCGCTTGTACCACTGCCGAGGAGACTGCTTCAAACCATATAAGGACTTTTTCAGCTTGCACACATAGTCCTTCTTCCCAAGTTCAATAAATCCCTCGGGTTGCTGCATGTAGATCCTCTCCTCCAAATCACCATGAAGGAAAGCTGTCTTCACATCAAGCTGCTCCAACTCCATATTATGCGCTGCTACAATGGACAATATCAATCTGATAGAAGTGTGCTTCACCACTGGTGAAAAGATCTCACTGTAATCAATTCCCTCCTTTTGAGAATACCCTTTTGCAACCAACCTTGCCTTGTACTTCTGATCTTCCTTTTTCCTGTAAATCCACTTGCATCCAATAGCCTTCACACCCTTTGGAAGTTTAACTAATTCCCAAGTCTGATTCTTCCGTAGAGATTCCATCTCCTCATCCATTGCTGTCAACCACAAGTTACCATCCTCTGCCTTGACAGCCTCGTTGTAACTGGTAGGATCTCCACTTCCAACGATTAGTGCAAATGAGACCAAGTCCTCAAAACCATACCTCTGAGTTGGTTTCTTGGTACGTGGTTCTCTATCTCTGACTAGATTCCAAGAATCACTAGGATGCTCCTCTGGATCCTCTAAAGACTGCTCATCTGTAGATCCATCTGTAGACTCATCAGTTGATTTTGTCCTCTGCTCATGCAACGCTATCTCCACTGTGTGACCCTGCCTCTCGCTAGAAGTTGCATTCGTATTCAACATCTGTGCTTCATTGAATACCACATCTCTACTGATCACCCTTTTCTTGGCCACTGGATCCCATAACCTGTATCCTTTTACTCCTTCCTCATACCCAAGGAATATACATTCTTTTGACTTAGGATCAAGTTTAGATCGTTCTTCATTCTGAAGGTGAACATACGCAGGACAACCAAAAATTCTCATTGCAGAAAAATTAACTTGTTTACCGGACCATACCTCCTCGGGAACTTGGTGATTAATGGCAGATGATGGAGAACGATTGATCAAATAACAAGCTGTGTTAACAGCTTCAGCCCAGAAACTCTTAGGCAAATCTGCATTCAACCTCATGCATCTAGCTCGCTCTAGCAAGGTTCTGTTCATCCTTTCGGCAACCCCATTCTGCTCTGGAGTCCTCTTCACTGAAAAGTGTCTGATGATACCCTTATCCTTGCAGAACTGCAGAAACTCCTCATCCTTGTATTCCATGCCATTATCTGATCTGAAGTACTTAAGCTTCTTACCCGTCTGATTTTCAACTCTAGCCTTCCACTGCTTAAACACGTTGAAAACTTCAGACTTGTGCTTCATAAAGTACACCCATACCTTTCTTGAGAAATCATCTATAAACGTAACAAAGTAACGAGCTCCCCCATTTGAGATATGCCTGATTGGTCCCCAAACATCCGAATGCACATAGTCCAAAACTCCTTTACTAGTATGAGAAGCAGCTTTGAAACTAACTCGTTTCTGCTTCCCAAACACACAAAATTTGCAGAAGTCCAGCTTGCATGATTTCACTCCCTGCAGCAACTTGCGTTTGTGAAGTTCCAGCATACCTCCCTCACTCAAGTGTCCCAGCCGTTTATGCCATAACTCAGAGTTATCATTGCTAGAACCTACACTTGTTACGAAATCGCTCTAGATAAATATGTATAGAACACGATAACCAAATAAGAAAACACAAGAAATATGAGAGAACTCAAATCTACTTTGCACAAGTCAGATTTACAATGCTCCCTCACGTGTATCTCTCAACTGTTTTCCTATTCAAAGAAGGGCTATTCTTTATTTGCCTACCCAAAGAAAGACTATCCTCTCTTTCCTACTCAGAGAAGGACTTTTCTCTCTTGGCCTACTCCAAGAAGGACTCTCCTCTCTTACCCTTAAACACAACACAAGACACCTTACTTATACTTGGAGAAAGCAGTGATCTTCTCTCTCCAAGCAATGTGGGACAAGATGTCTTATATACTAAGGGTCAAGTTGCAACCTTCTTTGAGTAACCGACGTGGGACATAAATACAAGACATATATCAACATCTTTCTTCCATCTGAAGTTCTCTTTTCTTCTCCGGCAACCACGAAGTTCTCTCTTCTTCTCCGACAACCACGCTGTCGCCCCCACCGTTTCACCACCAAGGTGCTATCCCCACCGTCCCACCACCACATCGCTGCCCCTACGGCCCACCGTTCCACCACCACGCCGGTGCCTCCAGCGACCACCACCACGCCTGCTACTCCCCCCACCCCCCGCTGTCGTCCCCTACTCCCCGTCTTCCCCTTCCCTCTACCCCACCCCGTCGTCCCCGCCCTTTCTTCCCTTGCCCCACCACCTTCATCTTCCCTCCACCTCACCCCGTCGTCCCCTGCCTTTCCTTCCCCTACCCCGCCTCCTTCCCTTCCCCCCCCCCCCCCCGTCATCCCCCGCCCTTTTTTTCCTTACTCTGCCCCACTGCCTTCGCCCTTCCCCTATTCCCCCGCTGCCTTCCCCCACCCCACCTCGCTCCGTCCCCCTCCCTTCCCCCACCCCTACCCCGCGCCGTCCCCCTCTTTCCCTTACCCGAATGCTTTTCAATTTCTTGAAAATTGTTAGATAATATTGAAATTGAAAAAGAATTGAAAACCTAACTTGAAAATTAGGGAGATAAATGAATAGCTTGAAACCCTAATTTTCAAATTAGGGTTTCAATTCTTATTAAAATTGAAATCCAGGAGATAAAGGAATGACTTAAACCCTAATTTAAAAATTAGGGTTTCAATTCTTTTTGAAACCCTAATTTGAATGGCATGGTAAATAATTTACCTTTCAAATCATGGGCAATATGGTCATTTTGACCATTTCGTTATGTATTTGGGTAGTCCGTTAGGTCAAAGGACATAAGTGTCTATTTTCCAAACTTATGGACACGCGTGTAATTTCACCAAAACCTTAGGGACGTAAGTGTAATTAACCATTAATCCTTTATTATTGCTGTTACTTATTATCTTATCACATAAATGACAGGATTACCCTCAATCAGCACCACTTGGGAATATAATATTCAGGGAGGCCTTCTGAAATACTCAGGAAAAATAAAGGAAAGTAGACTTTTGTTTTTTTTTTTTTTTTTCTTTTTTCGAGTGAAGAGTAAAAATATATATCAACATTAATCGAGGGGGTTGGTAAAATATATCCCGAGAGATAAGTAAAAAACATACGGATGACAGCCTCACCTAATAAAACTTGCAACAAAATAAAGTCTAAAACAAACTGTAAAATAAATGACTAATTACACATATGTCCCTGAGGTTTGGGGATAATTATACACGAGGACAATAGTTTGCAATAATTACACTTATGTCTATTGACCAAACGGAATCTTAAAAACCCTAACGATTTTAATAAAAAGACTTTATTGCCCCTAAGTTGGAACTTTATTTATTTTTAATGTCATTAATTTCATCTTAAAAAAAAATTAAATGTCATTACTCCCCCCACCCCATTGGCCATTTCTGTCTCAAACTCCCCGCAGAACCCCTTCGCCGCCCGTCGGCCTCCCCGTCGCCGCACCGATCATCCCCATTCCCCTTCCTTGTCGACACTTCTTTGACGATAATTCCCCGCAGAACCCCTTTGCCGCCCTTCGGCCTCCCCGTCGCCGCACTCATCCTCCTCCTTCCCATTCCCCGTCGACACTTCTTTGACAGTAATTCGATGCCAAGGTCTGTTATCTCCAAGCACCACTTGACACTGAGCCTCTCCAACTTCTCACAACCAACGTCAATCTTCGCAAGCCCAACGTCGGTCACGTTAAGGCACTTGTCCATCATCAGATCCCTCAACCCCGTCACACACGACAGCGCCGCCGCCTCCCTGTCACCAAACTCGCAGCAATACGATACATCTCAACTCGACAGCGCCACACTGGCAGGAACCAACCAGCATCCCCAATCCGATCCATCTCAACCCGACTGACCGACTCAGCACCAGCCTCCTTAGCCTCCGAGTCCACCCACCACCGCCCCTTCAGGTGGCATTAATTGGTTGTGTCTGTGGAACCCTAATTTGCAAATTAGGGTTTTGATGATGGCTCAGAATACTTCATAAAGATCAAATTGAGAAAAAAGAACATAGCTCGGATTAATTTTGATGAAATTGACTGCAAATTGAGAAATTTTTAAATATGGAACAAATCAATTTTAGGGTTTTAAAATCCTAATATTTAAATTAAGGTTGAAATTAAAATTTTAAAAATTTTAAAAATATTCAGTATATACAGTACAAGGGGTAGTATCGTCATTTTAAAAATACGTATTGATGACATCATAAAAAAAACACATTTTTTGGACGGAACCCTGACGGATGGACACGAGTGATACATTTGAAACACTTTTGGTCACAGAATGTTACATTTTGAAACTTTGTGTCCTTGACTGTAATTACCCCCTAACATCATGGACATATGTGTAATTAGCCCTAAAATAAAACATAGAGAACCTAAAAAAATAAGACTTTTTATTATTATTATTTTATTTTATTTTTTTGGTAAGCAAACCTAACTAACTACAACATAAAAACCAACTATAACAAGATAAACACTATCTAAGAACTAGATAAGACAAAAATTAAAACAACCAATCAAAAACAAACAACACTGCAAATACATTGTCAGTCATCCACCCGTAGACCAGACAGATGTCCTAACATTGCAACGTCGCCTCGAACCTTATGTGTAACATCCCGAAATTTTCGGAACGTTAACACTCGCTCAATCATATAACTCTCAACTCAACCAATTTAGAATCATCAGTCAGTCAGAGCAACTAAACCATTGAGTAAAATAATATTCGTAGTGTACTATCATAGCTGAAACATCAAGTCTAAGGTAACAATTCTAAATAACAATAATAACCCGCGCAGGGGTTCTAATGACTAAGGCTGAAACTTAAGTTCTATTTCCATCGCTCGGCTCAGATCTAATCCACACCAAATGCGGTCTATTGTTTATTGGTTATCACATACGGAAAAGAAGTCAAACGAGAGTGAGCTTTTGAGAGTTCAGTAAGGTCGCTAAAAAATTTAGTAAAGGGATACGAAAATTTTATAGATTTAATACGATTGCAATATGGAAGAGATTCAGCTCAATGTCATAAACTAAATACAAAAAAGAACATTTTTTAGATACGATGCAAACAATCACATATGCTATTGAACATGAGCAATTGCAAAACCACACATGCAGTACAGGGTAATCACTTAGCAACGCCACAAAGGCGATGCTCACTAACACTTTACACCGGCTAGTCCATTAAGGCACTAGCCCACACCAATACACCGGCTAGTCCGTCAAGGTACTAGCCCACACCAATATCCTCCAACATACACCAACTCTCGCGTAATGCAGAATGTCATGTCAATTTAACAGAACGACAACAAACAATAATGTAATGATTAAATCGATGCACAACGAGAAATAAATACAGAGCATCGAATATGATTTTCAATAAACGCTTAAGGCTCAAGAAAATGTATTAAAGGCAAATAACGCATTCTCATACAAATATAATAGAGTCCAAAGAAATTCGATAGCAATTTTGAAAAAATATACAAGGACAAATTGATGAATTGAGTTTCAGATATAAATTTCTTACCTCGATCCAAACACGGTGAAGCTAAAACGCCCTCGACCAAATACTCAGAATTAACCTAGGTTGACAAATCATTTATCAGAACACTATCCACACTGATATATTATAAACCTAATATAACTATCCACGGCGTACCCATTTCTCTACCCGGAACGACGAGATTCGGTGAGGTCCTACACACGGTCAACCCAACCCGAAACTCGTCACACTCCTCGAGACTCAGAAACACCCCAGAAATATTCTTAATTTTCATTAAGCATTCTTTATAGCTTAATACTGCATGTGGAATAAAAATAATATTTTTGATTATTTTTTAATTAAAAAATAATTTCTTTAAATACACTAAAAATCAATAAATTGCCAAAATTTCTTCTAGCTGAAAATAAAGACTCATGATTTTTATACAAGCCTTAATATATGTATAAAAATTATAGAAATAAAAAATCAGGATTTAAAAGGAGCTAAAACTATTTCTTTATTTTCCGTTTTGCTAAATTCAATGCGATACGGAAAATGATAATAAATCAACTCCAAAAATTACAAAATTTTTACTGAGTCTTTATTATACTGTAGAAACATTACTCCAATTTTTCCAAAACATTTTCATGGGTTTAAAGGCTTTAAAATATCTTTATAGGTCTGAACTTGCGAAAATTATAACAAATACATACGGTATCAGAAAAATATGAAAATATAACAGTCCTTCTAATATCACCCTACGACTCTTCCTGTAAAGTTTCAACACTTTATGATAATTATACGATTTTTAACATTCTCACAAAATTTACACACGCAGGGCCATATACACATACATTCATCACAACACACACACACTAGCTGCCTTGGCAGCTCCGTTCCCTCACAAAAACACAGCTTTACACACCCGTTTGCCGTCTCTCTCTTACTCTTTCTTCTCATTACATTCACTCACCATATATATAAACATATACACACTACACTATATACACTACACACTTTAGACCCTTTTCATTTTCCTCTCATGCATTACCATGTATACCCACACTTGCTGGCACATATCACTCACACATATTTACACAACTCACCCACAAAACCCACCTACATACCCACATTCCTTCCACTTCAACATCATTCACATAGGTTCATCTCTACCTTACATTACAAGTTCACTGTAATTCTACCGAGAAAGAAACGGCCACAGTGGCCTTGATTTATCCCATCACTCTCACGACACCCTGAAACTTTGCAAACTACGGCAGCCCATGGCTGCCCGATCTCTTCTCTCTCACGGCTATCCATGGCTGCAGCGGCAGCCCCCTTTTCTCACTGTTATACGTTCTGCCCCTCTCCCCAATAAGCTGAACTCAAAAGAAAATGAAAGAGAAAAGTTACAAGAAACTTACCGAAATTCCTATTTGATCGCCGGAAACTTCTTCCTTCGACCCCTTCTCGTTTCCCCTTAGGTAGCTCTCTCTCTCTCTCTCTCAGCCGATACGCTTTTTTCGCTTGTGAGGTATACTATGCCCTCTTTCTAATGCATCTTACTAAGTCCCTAGCTAGGTTCTGATGGTGTGCATGTACTACTTTTTCAACATTTTTAGCATAATTTCCAAAATGTGTGAACTCTAATGGTGTTAGTTTTCCTGAATTTAGGTTCCTTTGCTAGAAAAATTAATTATACTTATATGTTGCTGATTCTGAAGCGTCACAATCCAAAAACAGTGTCCCAATAGGTTTAAAGTTGCTATTCAATCTTGCATTTCTGAGTGCTAAAGTGCGTTCATTATGGGTCGTCTTCTCACTGATAATGTTTTAGTAGCATATGAATCAAATCATTACCTGAAGTGCAAGTCCAGGGGAAAAGAGGGCTAACAGCACTTAAACTAGACATGAGCAAGGCTAATGATATAGTGGAATGGATTTTTGTTTTGTGCGATGCTGGATAAGATGAGTTTCGACAGAAAATGGATAGCTCAGATGATGCCCTACATTTCCACAGTTTCTTATTCCATCTTATTGAACAATGAGCAATTAGGTTATTTTTTGTCTAAAAGGGGACTTCCTCAAAGAGACTCCCTTTCTCCTTATCTTTTCTAGTATGTCCAGGGGGTTAACCTATTCTCTTTCAAGCGGCTGAAGCAACAAACTCCATTTATGGTGTCAAGGAGAGTGGAGATTGTCAGGCGTTGGGCCAGCAAGTTAATCTCCAGAAATCCAACGCTGTTTTCAATATAAATACACTAGCAAACGTAAAAGGATGCCATAAGTAATTTTCTGGGGATCCAAGTTGTTGATTCGCATGATAAGTATTTGGGATTACCAACGGTGGTAGGAAAGTCCAAAAGAGATGTGTTCAGCTCCATCAAGGAAAGAATGTGGAGGAAAATAGAAGGATGGTCAAGTAAATTTTTTTCAAAGGCGAGAAAAGAGATTCTTACCAAATCAGTTCTACAAGCAATCCAACATGTGCTATGAGATGTTTCAAACTCCCGGACTATTTATGCCTCGAGCTGGAAGCTGTGATAAGCTATTGAACAAACTTTGGCTGCTACCTCGGTTGTAGGAATCTTCCTCCAACCCCATATATATTGTCAACTAATATTCACTAAATGTGTCTAGTGACTTTTCTATTAACACTTNTAGCGACAATTCTTAACAACCATTAATGGTCACTACATGGGGTAGAGTTGTCAAAAGGGCCGGGCGGCCCGCGGGCTGGCCCGACCCGGCCCGGTTTTGGCCCGGGCTGGCCCGGCCCCGTGGATGAACAGTAGAGGCCCGCACACATAGGGCCTGGGGCCTGGGCCTGGACCAGGCCTGAAGAATCTGGAAAAACGGCCCGGCCCGGATTTGGCCCGGTTTTGGCCCCACATTTTTTGAATCTTTTGCTTTTCCCCCCCTTTCTTCTCCCCCTTTTCCAAACTTCCACTTTTACCCCCCCAACAGCTATATAACGGCTAGTTTGGGGGGTATTTTAGTCTAACCTATATTTTTCAACTCCTTTACACTCTTACCCTCCCCAACAACTATAAACAGATAGTTTGTAGGGGTATTTTGGTCTTTTGTAAAGTTTCTAAAATCTATAAATTCACACCATTTCTCTCTAATTTTTCACACCAATCTTCTTACTCTCTTCTTATTCTCACAACAAGCTTTGCTACTATTTTCCTCTCCAATTACTACTCTTGCTAATTACTACTAGTATTTACTAATTAGTACTCTTGTTTATTAATTACTAGTCTTGCTAAATTCTTTTTAATTACTAACTCTCTAATATTTGTTACTCGTTCATTCTTTTAATTACTACTAGTATTTACTAATTAGTACTCTTGTTTATTAATTACTAGTCTTGCTAAATTCTTTTTAATTACTAACTCTCTAATATTTGTTACTCGTTCATTCTTTTAATTGTTATTTCTTATTACTACTCTTATACTTGTGTATTTAGTTACTCTTACAAATTTTAGCGTGAAATATGGCTGGAATATTGAAGAAAATGAGGCGTGTAACGTCATCACGAAAGAAATCATCATCATCGCAAGCACCACCACCAGCAGAAGCGCCAGCGCCACGGCCATCACAAACACCAATCCAAGCACCAACACAACCATTCGTTCGTGGACGAATGAGTACAGGCTCTATGATAGATACCCAAGCCAATTGGGAGTTCAATCAAAACATTCCAGATTTTGAATACACGCCTGATGAAGACCCCCCGCATTATAGTCAAGGACGCAGCTCGGTTGGCGAAGCTACTACTCAGTGGCATAATCTCAACCCTATGCCTGGTCATGATGAAGAAGGGCCGAGCAATGCCTCTGATAACGTGCCAGAAGTCCAAAGGGGGAAAAAGAAGAAAGCCGAGTGTTGGAATCATTTCGACGTAATTACGGTGGACGACATCCGAAAAGCTCAATGTAAGTACTGTCTTAAATTATTTTCGACCGGTAGTGGTAATGGACATCTTAACAGGCATTACCCTCAGTGTGCACCTCGACAAGGCCACGTCGAACCTACCCAAACGCAATTATCTTTTGACGGTAAGTTATTTGTTTATAATCAGCGAGAGCAAAGAGACGGTCTCGCTGAATTTGTTATTCATGATGAACAACCTTTTTCTTTTGCCGATAATCCTAAGTACTCTAGATATATGAACACATACGTCCAACCTTTGTACAAAAAGGTTACTCGAAACCCAATTACACCCGTTGCACTCCGACAGTACAAGGCTGCTAAAGCACGCCTTATCGATTATTTCGATAAATTTGACGGTAAAGTTAGTCTTACGTCTGATATTTGCCAGTCTACTTATACTTTTGTTAGTTATTCTTGTGTGACCGCTCATTGGATTGATGCAGATTGGGTTATGCACAAGAGAATCATCGCTTTCGAGCACTTCCCTTATCCGCACGATGGAATGAACATTGCTACTCTTATATTAAAAGCATGCAACACATTTAAAATTAAGGATAAGATTATGAGTGTTAGTTTTGATAATGCTTCTAATAATAAAGCTGCTGTTGCAGCTTTGAAGGAGACGCTTCAACCTGTACTTCATGGTGAACTATTTCATGTTCGCTGTGTTTGTCACATTATTAATTTAATTGTTCAAGATGGTTTAGCTGCTGCAGGAGATATTCTGCTCAAAATGAGGGGTATGACAGCGTATGTTAATGGCTCCAGTTTGAGAACACAACAATTTAAAATGTTGTGTTCTCAATATAATATGCCTCGCAGGAGAGCAGTTACAGATGTGGTCCACAGGTGGAACTCTACATACCACATGCTCTTACACATTCTGGCATACCAAGAAGTCTATACGCATTTTCTACTAACCCAGTTCCCAGACGGCTTGCCAACTCAAGAGGAATGGCAGATGGCCAAATACCTAGCTGAATTTTTGGAGGTATTCTACACGTCTACCAATTTATTGTCTGGTACGTACTATCCCACCTCTCCTCTCGCTGTAATAGCAATTCTGAAGATGGCTACAATGTTAACAAAATGGAGATATATAGGACCCTTTAGGGAAATAGTAGAAGTGATGGATCAAAAATTTAATAAATATTGGAGTAAACTGCCTGCTATTTTTACTGTGGCTACTTGTTTAGATCCTAGGTTAAAGTTGCATGGCGTGAACGCCTCGATACAAGAGATATCGAAATTAATGCGCTACACAGCAGAGGACACAACCTTGCTCACAGCAAAAGTGAGCAAGAGGTTTGAGGACTTGTTCAACCTCTATCGTAATTCTGCTGACGTGCGCGGGCGAGCTACATCATCATTCACTGCTGAGAGGTATTATGCGCCATACCTTCAAGGCTTTGAACATCTAGTAGCAAGACAACTACCAGGTGAAGGTACTTCTAATTCGGGAGGTTCGTATAATTTTTCCTCTTTTAATGAGATTGGTGTATATGCAAATACTGATCATTATTCTGATTTATCAAGGCAAGAACAGGTTAATTTTAATTTGTTAAATTTTTGGAAACAAAATCAAAACATGTATAAAACTTTATCCCAAATTGCACGGGATGTACTGCCAGTGCAAGCCTCCACGGTTGCTTCAGAGTCGGCATTTTCAGCAAGCGGGAGGGTTTTGGATGACAGGAGGAGTCGTCTTAACCCCGAGTCGCTCGAGCTATGTGTATGTTGGAAGGATTATCTTGATGCGAATTACCGCGAGCAAGATAAACCGATTGATGATAGGAAGAGCAGTGACTCGGATATTGAAATACTTCCGGATGATTAGGTAATTTGTTTTTATTTTCCTCTTTTGATCCTTTTGGTTGACGTTGCAGATTTCTTGATCTTTGATTGCTGATATTTTGGATAGACATGCATTATTATTTTGATTGTTAGAGTTTTAAGAATAAATTTTTTCACAAAATATACTTTTTTTCCATATATATAAAATAATTTTTTACAAGCAAGATATATATTTTTTCGTATATATAAAAAAATAGGTAACTTCGCCTGTTTGTTTACAAGCAGCCGGTCCAAAGCCCGGATAAAAGGAGGAGGGCCTATGAACACATTTATTATTTTTCTATATAAATTGTTATGTGTTAAGATTTTATTAATAAAGCTCACCAAGAAGAGTATGAAAATGTTTAACATATAATAAAAAATATAACGGCTAACAAATATTATTATTATATACATACATACATATGTATATTACTTATAATGAAATAAAAGGATAAAGATTAGGTTCGTTAAATTGTGAATATTGCCTAGAGGCTAGAGGTGGAATTTAAAATTGAATAACAAGAAAAAAAAAATATTTTTTTTGGGCCCGGGCCCGGCCCTAGATATTGGGCCTAGGGCCAGGGCCTGGACTGGGCCTAGGTTTCCCTTCGGCAGGCCCGGCCCGGCCCGGTTGGCAGCCCCACTGGCCCGGCCCTGGCCCGGCCCCACTGCAGGCTCGATGGGCTTGGGCTTGGGCTGGGCCGGCCCAAGCCCGGCCCTTTGACAACTCTACATGGGGGGTAGGAGGATTCCTTCAACCCGGTAGCAGCCAAATTTTTTCCTAAGCTATTTTTGTTGGGGCATGGACAAAAGGCATAAGAAGTTGCATTGAATGAGCTGGAAAAAACGTTGTCATTAAAAGGATGAAGGAGGTCTAGGACTTCATTGCCTCAAAGCTTTTAATTTAGCACTACTGGCAAAACAAGGGTATAGGCAAAACGTTGTTCTTTACTCTTTTGTACACTTAGTTCAAAATATTTTTTTCCAGAAGGTGACTTTTTTAAGGCCCAACTTTACACTAGACCGTCACTAACTTAGAGAAGTATCATGGCGGCTAGACCATTCTTATTGGCGGGAATGAGGTGGATACTCTTAACAGTTACTTTCAAGGTGGGAAGAAACATACAAATATAGCGTAATAGGTGGATACTCTTACCAGTTACTTTCGAGGTTCGTTACCATTCTAGTCATCTGTGCAAGGAAGCAACACTTTAAGAACTGATTGACAAGGATATTAGAAAATTGAAAGCAGGTCTTATTAACCAAATTTTGTGGCTACAAGAAACTTCCCTGATTATAAAAATCCCCATTAGTAATTATGCTTGTAATGACAGGTTGGTTTGGCACTATTGGAAAGATGGGCAGTGCCTATAGGGTGGCAATGGATCAAGTACTAGGGCGACAAAATGCATCTTGATATAACAGAAGCTAGCCGCAGTGGGGAGGCAACATGGAATTTTTGTGAAAATTAAGAGTCCCCAAGAAACTTAAACTTTTGGGGTGATTTGCTTGTTCAAATATACTACCTACCATGGAAAATCTTCACAAATGGAAGGTATCGTCTCAATGGAATGTCCTGTATGTAGAAACTACAAAGAAACTATCTTCCACATTCTTAAAGATTGCTCTTTGGCTAAACAAGTCTGGACACTTAGTTCTCAGAGCCTTTACATTGTCAAAACATGGTCACAAATGGAGGACATTGCAACTACAAAGAAACTATCTTCCACATTTTATTTTTCTAATAAAAAAAAAAAAAACGGAGGACATTGCAAGGCTAGTGGACGAATTGGAAATGTTAATGCTTGTAGTTCTACGTTGGCAACTATCGTGCACCAAGGATGAATTATATTTTTTGTGAGACTCAAACAAATGGACAGGAGATAAACACAAAAGCAACCAGATTCATTTGGAAGTACAGAAGTGCACAAATTCCTATCCACAAAACTATGGACACAATACCAAATATATGGCAACCAAACCCCAAAGAGTTTTGTCAAAATAAATTTTGATGCGCAATGTTTCAGGATGATCACTCTATGGATGTGGAATAGTTAAGAGCGTGTAATGGTACGTTACTGGCACCTATATCCAAGAAAATTTTGCGAACATCGGAAGCAGAACATACGGAGGCTGTAGCAGCTTATGAAGCGACTGGATTTGGTTTCTATTGTGGATTTTGGTTTGCTTAACTTGAAGGTGATGCATCAAGTATCATTCAAGCTTAGAATTCGTCAGAGGAAAATCTACCCAGTATTGAGCGCATTGTAGAAGCTAGCAGGAACTTAGTTCACTGTTATGACTCTTATATGTTTTTATTGGTTAGGCGCGTGACACTTGTGTAGCCCACAAGTTAGTGAGATTTGCACGGAATGTAATAGACTTTAAAGTTTAGATAAAAGAGGCACCATGTTTTATAATGCCTGTCATACAAAAAGATTGTAACCCTTGTCATGAATAAACACCATTCTCTATGATAAAAAAAGAATAGACAAAATTTGAGAACACGAGAGTTTTTAGGGTTGTATTCGGAGACGCTTTTACTTTAAATTTATATGTGTTGTGAGATGTTTGATAACAACATAAAATTGATTAAATTAACTTTAGTTGAATAGTAATTAAGATTAATGATGGACACAGTAAAATACTAAACCAATCGGCTTAGTTTTATTTTTTTTAAGTAAGTGTTTGGTTTGGTCAGTTTGGTTTAGGCTTTTTAGAACCGTTTTGAAACCAAACCGATACATATACGACCGAAAATATTTGAGTTACAGTATAATCCTAGTTACTATCTAGTTTTACATTGTTTGCAATTAAAAAATCAACATACATAAGTAAATTATACCATAACTTCAATAAACAGGTCCTAAAAAACTCGTGCTCAACCCTCCTATTATAAATAGGTCACTGTAATCAGAGTTTTTTTCCTAAATAATATTATTTTAAAATTTAATTATCAATTTACTCAATTTTGAAACTTATTTACCCGCATACTACACTTTTGAAAAT
>JAVXUO010001520.1:137500-194880 GCA_033065855.1 Escallonia rubra
GACTGTTTCATACCATGCATTCAAGAGTAAATTGCTATCTTTTTTCGCATGTATGTAGTTTTCCAGGAAATTCTTTGGCACAGCTGTGCTCGTGTTGCTTTATGTTCTTGAATTGTTTATGACCAGCGGCTTTGGTATCTGCTTTTTTGAGTTTCATAAATGATAGTTTGTTGAGACAAGACCATTCTTGGAACATATAAATTACATTGCTAGTGATACTAGGAGACTGGATCTGCAAGTTATTTCGGGTTAAAATTCACATTTTTTTAAGTTGGATTATTATTATTGTGGAGTTATGAAGTTGGAGGGTTACCTTGCTGGCGAATAAAGATCTAAATACAGGCGCTGTGTGACCTCTCTAAAGCGTTAAGTTGGCCGTCTTCTCATTTCCCTGGATGTAGGAAACTTTATTTCGTTAAACTTTGTCCTTGGGATCTTTCTGCCAAAGCGTCTGATCCAAGTATGGAATGCCTACCATTTGTGACACAGATAAAGAGGGCTTTCATATGTTACTCCCTCCGTCCCACACAAATCGATCACCTTTTTTTTTTTTGCATGCAAATTAAGGATTTAAGTTTTATATTATGTGTTTCCCATTTTACCCTTTAGAGAGAGGAGGGGAAGAAAGTGGGCCAAGAGAGAGAAAATGGGTTAGTGGAGTGTTAAATGTGGAGAAAGAAACATAATAAAAAATTGTAAAAAAGTCGGTGGAGAGTTAAATGTGGAGAGAGAAAAAAAGAGTATAAAGGGAAAGTATGTAAAAATACCTACAAAATCTTTCTTAATTTGGAAAGTGAGCAATTTTTGTGGGACGGTCCAAAAAGTAAACATGATCAATTTTTGTGGGAAGGAGGGAGTATTACTTATTCAGTTCATGACTCTTCAGGATATGTATTGGTTTATCATGCTGATCCGCATCCATGTATTGTTATAGCCTATGTTGGCTGCCATCTCGTTAAAAATTGAGAAGGCAGTTTTGCTTTGGTTTTGGCATAATGACTACATTGTGTTACCTGTTTTAGGTCAGTGTACGTTTTCGTGCTTGGAGACCCTCTTTGTTGGTTCAAAAGCTATGGTTACAATTTCACTAGCAGAATTACCTGGAAATACAAGTCATCTGGTTCTGGCAACAGGGGGATTGGATAACAAGATTCATCTGTATTGTGGTGAAAGGACAGGAAAAGTATGTAATTTCATCCGATATATAACTCGTCTATATGTTGCAATATACTCTGTTCCTTGGCCTTAATGTTTTCCTTCTCATTCTTGTTTATGTACACAGTTTATTCATGCTTGTGAGCTAAAAGGGCATACTGATTGGATTCGAAGTTTGGATTTCTCGTTGCCAATATCCATAAATGGTGAAACAGATAGTCTCCTACTTGTAAGTTCATCTCAAGACAAAGGCATACGCATTTGGAAGATGGCTTTACGTGATTCTCATAATAAGATAGAAGAAGTGGGCTTGGCTTCTTATATCAAAGGTCCCGTGTTTGTAGCCGGCTCATCTGCCTTCCAGATATCTTTGGAATCCCTCCTTATTGGACATGAGGATTGGGTTTATTCAGTGGAGTGGGAACCCCCTTCATCCGTGGATGGTATTTCATGTCATCAACCGCAAAGCATTTTATCTGCATCCATGGACAAGACAATGATGATCTGGCAACCTGAGAAGACTACAGGTATCTGGATGAATGTAGTTACCGTTGGGGAGTTGAGTCATTGCGCTTTAGGGTTTTATGGTGGGCATTGGAGCCCACATGCAGACTCAATTTTGGCTCATGGATATGGTGGATCATTCCATCTATGGAAGAACATTGGTGTTGACTTTGATAATTGGCAACCACAAAAAGTTCCCTCTGGCCATTTTGCCGCAGTGACAGATATTTCATGGGCTAGGTCTGGTGATTATTTGCTGTCAGTCAGTCATGATCAGGTAATATGTTGCCTAATCTGCAGAAAAAGTTTGGTAGAAATGCCATTATTGTTAAATATATTTCTTGCTTTTTTTTTTTTACCAGGGCAAGTTCCCAGGTTTGCTGATTGATACTAACTTGTACATTATGCAGTTTCGTAGAAATGCCTTTATTGTTAGAAATATTTCTTGCTTTTTTTACCAGGGCAAGATCCCAAGATTGCTGATTGATACTAACTTGTACGTTATGCACTGCATGTAAAGGAACTGCTGATTTCTCAAGGTTTACCTCTGTTGCTGCTGTTGTAAAAAATAACAATGATAAGGATAAGACTTATTGGTAATTGTTGTAATCTTCATCCTTAGCTTTACCGTAAATGACAAATCTTTGAAGAAAATGGATTAATTTGTGATGAAAGGTTCACCTATATTTTCATTTCGTTACATGTGTTCTAACTTCTTAGTAGAATGGACATGGAAACTGCATCCTTCACCAAGCCCGACAGGGACACCGGACACCGCAATTTCCAAAAACCAAATTTGGACACCACTGAATATTTTACATATTCCATCAACATCAATTGCCTCATCACGTTCATTGTCCTCTGGACCTCCATCGTTGGCCTATTCCTTTCCCATTCTCATCAAGTGATAGATGTCTCCTTCGTTGGATCCCCTTCGGTTAGGCAGAAGTCAATTGGAACAAAAGGTAAGAATACAATGTATTTTTAGGGTTTGGCGTACTCTTCAATTTTTAATTTTTTTTTAAAAAAAACCACGACTTTCCCTAATATTCCATCATGACCCTCAACTTAAGTTTAATGAATTGCAGTTATGCTCCATGGGTATTGGACACTTCTGCATAAGGTGTCCGACACAGTGTTGGATAATTAAAATATATCTGGACACCGCCCTGAGGTGTCCGACACGTTTCCGAAGGTGTCCGAGTGTCGCTAGGTGTTGGACACGATACCTCGAGCCAGAAGAGGTGTCCGTGCTTCCTGGCATGTGTTTAAGTCACTATTTGAAACCGAGTGGCTGCTATCTTTATTGTTTCCTTGGGTAGGACTTATGTTAGTAAAAGTGCTCAAAGAATACATTATCTGTGAGCTCACAGTTTGTCTATGTCGAAGATGAGAGTTGATTAATTATTATAACATTCAAGTTGAGAAACTGAACCGTAGAATTGCGTCCTGTTTCTTGCATCATAATGCACAATGAGTAAGGTTTATTGAGATTAATTGGATATTTGTCTCACAGTGCAACTATTTAAAAAAAAATAAAAAAATCATGGCATTACATGCATTCATGATATTATTATAATCCGGCCCTCTTGCGCACTCATACCCGCTCTCGCACTACCCCCGCACTACAAACTGGTAACTCTTTGTAGGACTGGCTCCTATCCCGCTCTTCGGGTCAAGGGGTTAAGGATTCTTCTTTACTGTGCCCCAATCCAAATAGGAATGGAAGAATTGCTAATTTCTTAAAACATAAATCGCGATGAGGAGCTTTTATATACATGTAATTTGTTTATGTTACTAATGTAGTTCGATTGCTTCAAATATATAGTGTCCTTTGCATGGGAAAATGATTTGCCCACTTATTCTTTTATCTATCTTCGCATGTATTGTGAGCGTACTTTAGGTCTTGTGTTCCAAATTCTCCTGGTGAAGCTTGATACTTAGTATGTATTGATTTGATCTCTGTGTTTTCCAAAGCAATTCTCATTGTCAATTATCAGTATATTTTAAAATTTGCAGACAAGTAGAATATTTGCTCCGTGGCTTAATGAACCTGGTTCGCAAAACGGGAACACTTGGCACGAAATTGCTCGTCCGCAAGTTCATGGTCATGATATCAACTGTGTAACTATCATTCAAGGGAAGGGCAACCATCGATTTGTGAGTGGGGCTGATGAGAAGGTTGCTAGAGTCTTTGAAGCTCCTCTTTCTTTTTTGAAGACATTGAATATCGCTACATCACAGACATCTAATTTTCCTGAAGACCTGCAAGTTGATGTGCAGATTTTGGGTGCAAATATGTCTGCTCTTGGTCTATCACAGAAACCTATATATGTTCAGGGTGACCTCTCTCTCTCTCTCTCTCTCTCTCTCTCTTACGTTCACGACATTTTCAAAATAAGGCCAAGTATGTGAAAAGAAGAGTTAACTAAAAAAAAAATGCCATTCTTTCATGGCACTGATGTTAAATGGGGACTAAAAGAGATGCAAGCCACCCCCCTTCTCTGGCGCTCCTTTTTCGTCGGAGCGTTGGTACCTCCAGCATGCAGTGTTGAGGAGGTAGAACCGTAGAAGTATACATCCTAAAGTTTGCACACTTTTGAGTACACACTTGGCAACCCAAGCATTAGGAGTTGCAGCAAGCTTTGGACCCTTAGATTTTCTGGATAAAGTTTAAGAAGCAGCTCGTGGGTGGTAAGTTGCCTCCTGTGTTTTAAGAGGGAGGGAGGGAGGGACTTGGCAAACCCTGGCAATAAAGTTATTACTTAGGGAGAAGCCTGTTTTAGGATCGTCACTGGATAGAACATGAATTGGCCACTAAAATGGAGAAAAATGGTGGTACTCCGTAACTAGAGATTAAATTGGCATATGGCCAAGAGAATGTAAGCAGCCTTACTGCTGCTATGGCAAAAAGGTCGTTCACCGTGGAAGAAGGGGTCTGAGTTGAAAGTAGAAAGTGTTTTGTGGCAGGTCGTGAATGTGGTTTGATATAGTATATTCTCAAGTCTTTTTCTGAAGTTAATGCCATCACCAACTCTTTTGCAGCTTCATATGAGGCACCAGTAAGAAAGAGTAACGAAGTTGTCGACACTCTTGAAACTATTCCAGATGCAGTTCCAGTTGTGCTGACTGAGCCACCAATTGAAGAACAACTTGCATGGCATACTCTATGGCCTGAATCATACAAACTTTATGGTCATGGAAATGAACTGTTCTCTTTATGTTGTGACCATGAAGGGAAGCTTGTTGCTTCATCATGTAAGGTATATGGTTTAAATTTGTCTCTAACAATAATCCTCTAAACTTTATTAGTTACTTAAGTCACCATATGGTTGTTGATCATAGCGACTGAATTTTAGATTACTTGGCATGATTATATTCAGAAATTGTGCTGGCTGTATTCTCTTATGATGGTTTCTAAACTGTATTTTCATATGAACAAGCATCAGAACTTCTATGTGATCTGGCAGTGCCTGCAGTCATTTTGGCAGAACCTCCTTTTTTAACATAAAAGATGCAATCTTGTGAAATTTTCAATGACTATATCCCCTAGCAGTTAAAGGGGAAGTCAGTTCATCTCAAGTGGAGATATACTGATGCAGAACCTCCATTACTAGGTTCAAGGAATAAAAGGAAATCTTTTTCATATTCTATACTGTTCGTTTGTCTAGAAATTTGCTAACAAGTAAATGTTTACATGCTAACAGAAGTACCATGCTAGCAGTACACAGAAGTATTCTTGCCCTTGCTAAAGAGTATGAGGGAATGACAACAGTTCAATTTCAATACTGCTTGAAAATTAGTTCATTCGCACCCGTTATTTTAGTTGCTAAGATTACCAACTGGACATCATTGACTAAATTATCTGATGAACTTGTAAGGGAATGCATGGCTAATGTTGAGGTTCATTAAAAAAGGAAGTTTGTGTTTCATTGTTAATTATCTGAGACTTCTCATGGATGATAAATCTTGCAGGCCCAATCAGCGTCAGTCGCAGAAATATGGCTGTGGCAAGTTGGTTCCTGGAAGACAGTTGGCCGCTTGCAGTCTCATAGCTTAACAGTGACGCAGATGGAATTTTCTTATGATGACAAGTTTCTTTTGGCTGTCTCAAGGGATCGCCAATTCTCCATTTTCTCTGTAACACAAACAGGTAAAACTTTAAAGGTTCACAGCCATCCCATAAGAGACAGGATCTGAACCCGCGACCTCAAAGTTAGGAGCCTTGCGAGCTACCAAACTGCTCTGCGCTGAAGAGAAGAACTGAAAAACAACAGACAAAGAAGGGTTGAAATTGAATGTGCCCCTCTACTATATCTTTAAAAACATGGTAGCCCATTTATACAGGATGGATAGGGGTCTTCTGTGATCACCGATCATAGAAATGAAGGGATATTTTAACACTTACCAACTTGATCTTGTTGCACTGGCAACAAACATGCATGAACTATTGATTTTTCAATATCCTTGCTTTACGCTAAAGCAACTTTTAGTGAAGGTGAGCAGCTAAACAAAGTTTTTCGGTTTATTGGTTGCCTATAATGAGAAGGGAATACAAAATGTTGGCTTCACTAGTTCTGCCCTTTGGTTAGGCTTGCTCTTTGTTATTCATTCCCTATTGCCGCCACAAGTCCTTAATAGTTTGACATTAACCCCTCTGAACTACTCCAAAATTATCATTCCGATGTCAACTCTCTCTGCAACCAAATAGGAAAGGAAAATACTTGAGATTAGAATGTCCTTTTTGTAGAAGTTCAACTCTGCATTCCATTAACTCACTGCTATTATACAGTGCAGCTAATGAAATTCTCGTTCGTCTTATAGGCACGGATGACATTAGTTACCAGCTTCTAACTAGGAAGGAGGCGCACAAAAGAATAGTATGGACATGTTCTTGGAACCCTTTTGGTCATGAATTTGCTACTGGTTCAAGGGACAAGACCGTAAAGATCTGGGCCATAGAGAAGGGATCGTCAATAAAGCAGCTCATGACTCTACCACCATTCGACAGTAGCGTCACTGCATTATCTTGGACTGGTCTTCATAGACAGAGTAACAAAGGGTTTCTTGCAGTTGGAATGGAAAATGGTTTCATCGAATTATGGAGTCTTTCTATCCAGAGAAATGAAGATAGTAATGTTACAGTGCCAACTGCTGCTCTTGCTATGCGGTTTGATCCAATTATGTGCCATGTTTCAGCAGTAAGCCGTTTAGCATGGAGAAACACTGAGAAGA
Organism: Escallonia rubra; assembly: GCA_033065855.1. Classification (NCBI taxonomy): domain Eukaryota; kingdom Viridiplantae; phylum Streptophyta; class Magnoliopsida; order Escalloniales; family Escalloniaceae; genus Escallonia; species Escallonia rubra. The sequence goes on from JAVXUO010001520.1 coordinate 144,395, forward strand.
GTGAAGATTGTAGGAGTATCCAGCTTGCTTCCTGTGGTGCTGATCATAGTGTTAGAGTGTTTGAGGTAAATCTTGTTTAAGTTATAACCAATTTTTGTTGTATTATACAGACAGCACCCTAGGCAAATCTTTTAAGAAAATTCAATTTTCATATAGACAGTTTCTTGAGTCTATCGCATTGGAAGGTAATTGGCTCCCAAGCATGAGTTATTACAGAAGCATTCTTATCACTTGGCAATGTACCTAGTGCGTTAAGAGATTTAAAATTATGCTGGGAAGACATGAAAACTGGGTCTGGTAGTGTATTCAGTTTTTTTCTTGATGCCATCAATCTATGCCTCGATAGTACGTTCAGCGGGTCTTATGTATCGGCTTGTTGCCGGGTGAACAATATATCAACCTACTAGGGAAGTTCTTCTTCTGGGGGCTAAGACGGGAAGGCAGCTCTTTGTTGAACTGCCTAGAGGGGTAGTTTTGAATGGTACTTGTTCCAATGTTTCAACACTGTGGTTGAATAAAACAAGTATTGGCGTGTGGTATGTGAGCTAGTATATAGGCAGCCTCTGATATGCCAAATTACAGGTCCAAAGATAATGACCCAGTTAGGCTGTTCAAGGCTCTTCTTTTTGGTGGGGTTTCAATGTGACATAGAATGCTCTAATGGGGTCAGATTGGGAGAGATGAAATAAGAATGTATTCCTTTGATTAGCGATTGATCTTCCTCATTTCAACTTGAGTGACTCTTTTGCTTTACTTTTTTGCCAATCAATTTTGCTTTTATTTGAAGCTAGTGAGCTTGTATGTCACCTTCATGCAGCAGTTGTTGAATGGACTACAAAAGTCAAGCTCAACAATGAGGATTAAATAAGTAATAATAATCCATTAAATTGTAGTAGTCCTCATATTTCTTATCAATTTATTGTAGCCTCTTTCTAGCAAGTGGTGTGCAAATGGAATAATGTGCCCCTTGACAAGTTTATGGGATGGGAACGCTCGTACTGGTGTTCGTGTTCTTCTTTTTCTTCTTTTTTTTTTCTTTCTAAAATTTTATCCTTCTAGATATTATAAAAAGAAGATTTATGGGGCCTGTAGGTACGGAACCTCTGACGTAGTTATTCCAACGAGATCTCAGCCCATTTTTATTTTTAAGATTCTATGCTTTTAAGCTAGGGGTACTATTGTGCAACTTCATATTAATTGAAATCAATACAGTTAAACGAGCTACTACGATTGGACTTTTGGTTGCATAAGTTATACTAGTACTTACAACTTATAGAAGATGGAAGCTCATTCTAAGTTATTCATATCATCACCAAACTTCAACGAATCTTTCGTAATTGTGCATGTTTGAACATTTCTCACGGACCGAATTTCTTTAAGTCGAACTTTCAAAATGAAATGAAAAGCCTTTCAAATAACCATATTATCAGAAATAATCCATTGCGCAATTCTAACGGCTAACGGAGTGTTTCCCATCCTGTTAATGCAGTGTTCGAGTTTCACCGATCCGTTCAAGACTGTGCCGCGATTCGTTCAAATGATACCCAAAAGAATAAAAAACTTTTACTGTGTAAGATGACAAAGTGCAGTGCCGTGGAGGGGAGTCAGCAGCCTGCACTTTTCTCCAGATTCGGACGAACAAGATTATGCCGTCAGCTTTTCCACGCAGCCAGGCTCGATTTCCACGGAAGATTATCCCTAGAATCCAAATCGGCCAGATTTCGACAAAAATAAAGATGATCAGGTGAACCTCGTACTAAATATAGGCACAAATTTAATTGGCGATTCTTCTACGTACTCTGCTAATGAATACAGAAGACTAAAGGTGGGCTGTCACTGCAAGGTCACATGATAATCACTCTGACTGTTCATTTTGTGTTTTTTTGCAAGAGAAGGGACATCACAAGATCTTGATTCGATCACATCGAGGCACCACAAAAATAGGTCACATGTCCAATAATGACACCAAAGAAAGACCATCCTAATCTGCGCATGGCACAGTATTGTTGGATGCTTTACTCCATCTTCTTTTGATGTTGATAGGTTCTGTTCATGAGGGGCAAGCGCTTTATCAACGAGGGAACTCCGGCTCCTTAGCTTAAGAGTCCACGACTTAGAGAGACTTGGTTGTTTGAGATTTTTTTTTAGAGAATATGAGCCTTCTTGATATGATGAAGACTGAAAGAACATGATTCCCGCAGATCTGGCTCCAGGTGGCCTCCCACGCGTCTTGGGCAGCTTTGTGATCAACCGCGGTAGTAATGTAAATTGCTACTATAAGCAATCTTTGGATCGATGCCTCTTTGCATCTCTTCTAGCTAGTTATCATTTGATTGAATTTTTCTTCGGTGTTATCTTTCGGCATGTGATTTTTAAGAGCCAAACTTTTGCTTGTGATATTTTAATTGTATTTTGATTCATTATGAAATGAAATTATCAACTTGTTATTAAAAAAAAAAAAAGAACTACCGTTATAGTTGTCACCGTAACGGTGTAATAAAAAAATTTCCACTACTTACTATACGACCATTTTGGCTCTTGGGACTTCTCCCTATTAAAGCTTGGTATCCAACTCACAAGATGTTCGTAAAAATGATAAGCCCATCAGATAGAAGAAGAAGATCCATCCCTTAGTTCTAACCGATATGGAATATGACTTAACATCACAGTGGATGAATTTGCGAGTTGCATCACGCTTTCCATTACGTAAAGGTATGATTCCAATGTCTGATTAAGAGTTTAGAATAAAGGAAAGCCTTGTAAGATTAAACAAGTCCCAAGGAAACGCTAGCAAAGTAGCAAGCAAAGAAAGTTTTAAAAGCATACCATAACGTAGAAGGAAAGTTTTGCCATGACGGGCAAATGAGATCACCGGAGAAAACACAGAATGGTTATAACACCATGAGGGGGGAAACTGAACGTCTGAGACAAAAATCTGGGGTAATCTACCTTTGGTTCATGATGCAACAACGGATGGAACATAGACAAATGAATGAGCAGGATGGATTTAAGAACATATCAGATACAATCAATCCCATACAACCCAGTTACCTAGCACAATACACAATTCCGCTCAAGCTACCAATCATGCCACAAAATTTTGTACCAAGTGCCCTCCGCAGTCTATGACGAATATGTGGGCTATGCATTCCCAGTTTTTCATCAACTTTGAACTGCCTCGCAAACCAGAAAAGCAAGAAGCTGATTTAATTTACTCAGTAACTAATATAGACTGAAAGAGTGTATAAGGTTTCAGCTTTTACAGTATGATCTCAGACCACTTTCACTTTGATTGACAATAAGAATAATACAAGTAAACGAACAAGACCTGTGTTTCTTATTACCTATTACAATTACAAACCACACACCAAAACGAACAATAATTTAGACACTATAATATAAATTCAAGGGTAAACCAATCCCATAGCTGCAAAATTTTCTGTCTAGTCCAGAGCACCCATTACGGTTGTGACGTTCTTACCTGCTGCGTCATGTTGTCTGTGGGAAGATGAGCAGAAGCTTCAGGTAAAGCTGATGTCAAAGTCTGGTATTGAGCAGCCAATTGGGATGGTGCTAGGGGCTGAGTATAGTATATATGTGCTTGTGTGGGATCAGCATATTCATATGCATAATTACCAGTAGCAGCCGAAGTTGGAGCTCCCGACTGGGATGGATGATGCACCTGAGAAAACCCCATATATTGCGTCTGGTGCTGACTGGAAGGAACTTGAACCAAGGATGGAGCTGCTGTAGTCACCGTTCTGTACACACCCGCGGCCATTTCAGGTTTAGAGGAAGGGGCAGGGGCATTTCTAACAAAAGCTGAAGGCAGTGGTGGTGTTTGGGGACGGCTAGAAGTAACAGCAGCTGGCGCAGCTTCCCCATAACTCTGTTGCTGTTGCTGTTGCTGTACAGACAAGTTATACCCTTGGGCCTGTCTTGCGGGAACATAGTACATGTATTGCTGATCAAGCGCGTGTTGGGGAGGATGATGCTGTTGCTGCTGCTGGGAAGGGTATAAGGGATAATACTGCGTCATTGGCACCGCTCCAGTAGGTTGATGGGAAATATATTGCGAACCAGCTTGCACATACTGTTGTTGAGGGTGTAATTGAGGATGATGTTGCTGGGGATCAAATTGTAATTGAGGATGATGTTGCTGGGGATCAAATTGAGGAGACAACAGATATCCAGAATCATGAAGCTGTTGCATTTGAACCCTAGCATTTTGATCAGCAATCTTTTGTTCAACGGTTAAAATAGGAGCCCTACTCTGCCCTGAAAAGTTTTGGACATTCGGGTCTTGATACATCATAGCCTTTTGCCGAGACAATGGGTTCGTTATACTACCATCACTGTTGCAATCAAACAACCCATAACCTAATCAGAGCCTCTTCTACTTTCTACACGCATATATACATAAACATTTTAACAAACATCAGGTATGCATATACAAAATCCAAGAAAACAATAAAATAATACCTTGAAACTGAATCTGGGGAAGCCAAATCAATTTGTTTAGGCTGCAATTGTGGTTGTGACGGAACCCAGTTGGCGTACTCCCCAGAAATCGGCTGCAGAGCGGAGACCGCCGCCGTGGTAGCAGCCGGCGGCGAGGTGATAGCGGCAAAGCCGCCGTCATCCACCCTCTGCTGGCCACTCTGCACAAGACCCATCTGAGAAAACTGCTCCTCGATAGCCCCGACCTTCTGTTCCTCCACGTGCACCCTAATTGGCGGCAGGTTCGCCAGCGACGGCGACGACGAAGTCGACCCGAAAGACGATGTCGTATCCAGCATCGGCGAGTCCGGCACCGAGTGCACGTCCTGATGCTTTACCCCTGCCTTCACCTCCGCATCCTTCGCAGACAAATCCGCCTTCGGAGTCCCCGCGGCGTCGTCGGTTAGACCCAGCAATGAGTTCACCGAAGCCGATTCCGAAAATCCGCCAGTGGCACCATTCAACGCGTTCAAAAACCAGTCTTCCGACTTCACAGAGCTCTCCAAAATCGACCCGATCGACGAGCCCGATTCGGGTTTGGCCGGAAACAAAAAAACCCTGAGCCGAGATGGGGGTTTGTTGGAGGTGGACGTGCAATTCAACCGGTCGTACTCGTCGATCATGTTGTCCAAATCCTCGTCCGTCGTGACGGAGATCAGCGAGTCGAGGTCTTCTTGCGGCAGCTGGTACTTGATGGTGAAGGGGGTGTTGTTCAGGAGAGTTTTGGAGAGGCGGGTGGAGAGGTCAACGAGGGTGGTTTGACGGTCGACGACAACGATGCGGGTGTCTCCGCCGACGTAGCAGAGGGACTTGTCGTGGGGGCGGGGGACGATGTGGCCGCCGTAGCTGCACATGAGGCGGAGCTTCTGGCTGTTGGGGGCGGCGGTCGAGGGCAGGTGAGTCGAGTCGTCCCACGAATCGGTGACTCGGGAGCGAGGGGACGAGTTGAGCGAGTCCGGGTAGGCGAGCTGGGGAGGTTGTGCCGCCGCGGCGGTCGAGGCGGAGAGTGGCGGAGCAAGTGGCGGTGGTTGCTCCATTAGGGGGACTTTCTTCGGGAGGAGAGAGGGAGCAAAAAAGGGGGCCTCGTGACTAGCTGGAGCTTGATTGCTATTATAGTCCTCCTGGCGCCAGCTGTATATCATACCATTTTAAATATATATATTTATATATATATATAATACTCCATCACTCTTCTTTATCTTCAAATATGTCATAATTTCTATCCACCTTAGCTTTTCTAATCAAAACATCAAATTAAATTGGAATTGTGAATTCAAATCAAACAAAAAAAAAAAAAATTTGTTTGACCAGTAAAACTAATATAAAAAACAATAACTAAAGTTAAAATTTGAAACCGTCCTTAAAAGTTTGTTCTTACCTGAGCCTCGAACTTCATTAATCAGCTCTCCACATATCCGTTTAATTTTACAAAATAGAAAACCAAAAAATCTATTAACCCCTATCATGACAGGAGGTCCTAAGAAAGAGAAAGTAGGTTGGAATGAGGTTAATTTAATGGGGGTTATGGTTCTATTTATTTACTTGAGGCCAACTGCCAAAAAACTAACAGGGGGGCTGGGCTGGAAACTTGTAAAGGGGAAAGAACTTTCTTTGGGAGTGGAAAGTGCGGGAGAGAGGGCATGTGCATGTGGGGTGACAGCTAGTTTGTGGTGATTGGGAGCGGTGGTCGGGTAATTTAGGTCATCACTGACATGGTATCTAGTGGAGCTGCAAGTGGCAGCAGCAGCAGCATTATTTGGTAATTCTGTATTTCTGCTCCTGTAACGTGCTGCTGCTGCTGCCTATTCAAGAAATGTGCACTTACAAGTAAAATAAAATGTGCACTTAGTATTCTTGCCTCCTCTCATAAGAAAAATACAGAGTAGCAATTTTGGAACTTATGGGTTCGCCCAAAATTTGATGGTCTCGGACCGTCTTTACATACGTATGTGTTTTGGACCTTATTATCAGCTGTTAAATAATGGTATATATTAATATTTTTAACAAAAATTTATATATGAATTTAGGTGAAAGGAATAATTTGGGATCATAGTGTATTGGATATTACACTTATTTAGCTGTGTGTATACATAAGGTGAATAATTATTTGATAAATGGTTTATGTCTCTTCGTACATTAATTCAATGAGACTTACCTAATTAATTGGACTCAACTGTATCGAGGCTAGCGGTTTTAATTAGAGAATCCGCTATAAAATTACCCGCGGTAGCAAAAAATAAGTTGTACAGTCGTACTATGGTGGAGCAGAGTCAGGCAGTCGTGGCGGAGGGAGAAGTGCCATTGATGAGGAGATAATTCAAAACAACAAGTGAATCAGATTCGATAATAAGATAAGCTGATATTAATGGTCGGGATTAACCATGAATGAATGAACACAGAGAAGTTGCGGGTAAGCAGTGATGCTGTTAATGCTCTTAAATGGCAGGCCATACTGCCATAGCCAGCCACACTTACAAAGACCAAAAACTTCCAACTTCAACTTCTTTTGGTTGCCTAGTTTAATCACACGTTTAATGTTACTAAATGCATAAAAGATTTTCCATTATCCTTTTTTCTATTTCAAAGAGTGCCCCTGCGTTAAAATTACCACAATCGTTTGCTAGAGCTTGTCTATGTTTCTCTATTTGTACCTTTTTAATTTTATAAGAATAAATATATTTTTGATATTCTTAATACCACCCAAAAGAGCAAAATAAAGCCCCTTACCAATGTTTAACAAAATTCAAAATTTTCAGCTAGCGCCGAACGGTCCCTTTTCAGCTCTACTTCGGACTGTCCTTGTGTTTTTGCCCATAACAACGCTTCTCTAACTGTCACTAGTTCTGCATTATTTGCGTACTTCCGCTTACAAAAAATTCCTTTCGCAATCTCCGACTACGATTCCCAGTCCTACTTCCTTAGTGATCCGTTTGCATGCTGCATCTGTTGAAGTTTCTAGGACTACTATGTTCGACCTCGGTTGTTGGCTTGATTGTAGTTGTACTCCAAAGCAAGATGCATCAATAAGAGTATTTCGTTTCATCATGGTAGGTTTTGTTGACAATTTCTTTAAGATATCCTCGGCTTCCCTCTGTTCCTGCATAAAATTCTTATAGTTTTCCATAAGCTTGTCTAAGGCTTGGATCTTCTCCTTGAAATACTGCTACATTTATGGCCTTCTCCAGCATCCAGCAAATGGCCGCGGTGTACAGAACATGCTCCCTTTCCCCCAGGTAAAGTCTTTTTTGACTTAGCCAAGAGCCAAGCCGCTTGTCCGTTGTGTTAGTATTTGATTCACTTGGTTTCATTTAAAAATTCACTTACGTCCCGATTCTGGTTTGAGAAATGGCGGCTAAAGAAGAGATGGGAAACAGTCTCTACTTCCCAAGAACACAATTTACGTAGGCGATTTACCCTACAATTCCTTCTACTTAAAGAACTTACGGTGGCAAACCCTTGTGTATTACCTTTCATGAGCCGCCGTGCACACGCTATGCCTGTATGAGTCATTTATTGTATCAATCATAAAAGATCTGTTTAGTCAATATTTCGTCAAATCTTATAAGTTTTTATTTAGTAACACTTTAATATTTCTTTTATAAATTTATAAATCCTATTTTACATTGAAAGCATAATGTGATGAGCACGAAAACTACCACTACATGTTATGGTCTTTTTTGATTTGGCTATTATATATATATATATATATAGGGGATCGATCCCCATCGACCGGTGGGAAAAAAAAATTTTCCCACCGAATCGCTACTAATACTAGCGATTGCAAAAAAAAAATTTCACACAGAATTGGGCCAAAGTGGGCCACAGAGGAGCCGCAATTGGCTTTGGGCCAATCGCAAGAAATACATGCGATTGGCCCAAATGCGATTGGCCCAAGGCCAATTGCTGGCCATTTTCTGAAATTCGGCAGTAACCCCCCGTGGCCCCCACCCCTCTTCCCCCCCCCCCCGGGCCCCACCCCTCTTCCCCCCCCCCCGGGCCCCACCCCTCTTCCCCCCCCCCCCCGGGCCCCACCCCTCTTCCCCCCCCCCGGGCCCCCACCCCTCTTCCCCCTCCCACCCGTGACCTCCTCCCTCCCCTTGGCCCCCACCCCTCTTCGACACATGGCACAAGATGGCTTGGCCCCCACCCCTTCCACGGCTCCCCCTGCATTATTCGGTCCTTTCCCCCCACTTTTCTGTCTATAAAATCCCTCTTCCCCAAATTATTTCTTGCACTATCCTCATCCTCCCTATCTCACCTACATAATCTCTACAACAATACGAGCGAAAAAATTTTTACGCTAGAAGAAGATCGGTGGATAACCGCTAGAAGAAGATCGGTGGATTTTTCGTCATTTTTTTCAAGTCAAAACAAGTAAGTATTTTCAATTTTCTTATAATTCAATGTTAATTTTAAATTGTTCTTACCAATTGATTGTTTAAATTGTGTTACGCTTAAATTGTTCTTACCATAGTCTAAAATTCGTGTTTAGGGCGTCAAAATAACGTTTTTACAAATCGGGGTATTACATTCGAAAGATTCGAAAATAGCGATTTTTTAGGGCGTCAAAATTATGATTTTTCACGAATTTATAAAAAATAGCTAGAGGTAGATTTTGCCAAAGTGCAAAAAAGAGACCCTAGTTATTTTTAAAAGATCTGTATCAGGTAAAAATTTCAGATTTTTCCAAAGACTGGAAAGGGGTTAACTGATACGCGCAACCTTGTAACTTCGTAGTGTAATTTAAAATATCAAGCTAGCGCGATTTCGCGCGAAACTTTTTTGAGAACCCTAGGATGTTGGGAAGTTCCATTCCCCAGGAATTCGGGCCATTCCGAAGCCGGTAGCAATTTTTTGCCGAACGGGCTTTTAAGCGCTCGATCCGAACACCGGTTCGGGATTTTTTTACTAAAAATCCGTAAAATGCTTTTTAGATCAAGGATGAACTCAGCAACCTTAGAATAGCATCTTAAAGCACTTTTGAGATTTTTCCTGATGCCAGGGGTATTTTGGTAATTCGCCGCTCGAGAGGGGTATTCTCGTAATTTTACGCTGTCAACTTTTTCGAACGTCTTTTCAGTCCGTAAATGTAAGCAAACCCTAGCGAAGATGGGAAGTTCCATGCCCCAGGAATTCGGGCCATTCCGAAGCCGGTAGCAATTTTTTGCCGAACGGGCTTTTAAGCGCTCGATCCGGACACCGGTTCGGGATTTTTTGACGAAAAATCCCTAAAATGCTTTCTAGATCAAGGATGAACTCAGCAACCTTAGAATAGCATCTTAAAGCACTTTTGAGATTTTTCCCGATGCCAGGGGCATTTTGGTAATTCGCCGCTCGAGAGGGGTATTTTCGTAATTTTACGCTGTCAACTTTTTTGAACGACTTTTCAGTCCGTAAATGTAAGCAAACCCTAGCGAAGGCTGGGAAGTTCCATTCCCCAGGAATTCGGGCCATTCCGAAGCCGGTAGCAATTTTTTGCCGAACGGGCTTTTAAGCGCTCGATCCGGACATCGGTTCGGGAATTTTTGACGAAAAATTCCCGAAAAATGCTTTCTAGATCAAGGATGAACTCAGAAACCTTAGAATAGTATCTTAAAGCACTTTTGAGATTTTTTCCGATGCCAGGGGCATTTTGGTAATTCGCCGCCCGAGAGGGGTATTTTCGTAATTTTACGCTGTCAACTTTTTCGAACGACTTTTCAGTCCGTAAATGTAAGCAAACCCTAGCGAAGGCTGGGAAGTTCCATTCCCCAGGAATTCGGGCCATTCCGAAGCCGGTAGCAATTTTTTGCCGAACGGGCTTTTAAGCGCTCGATCCGGACACCGGTTCGGGATTTTTTGACGAAAAATCCCTAAAATGCTTTCTAGATCAATGATGAACTCAGCAACCTTAAAATAGCATCTTAAAGCACTTTTGAGATTTTTCCCGATGCCAGGGGCATTTTGGTAAATCGCCGCCCGAGAGGGGTATTTTGGTAATTTTACGCTGTCAACTTTTTCGAACGTCTTTTCAGTCCGTAAATGTAAGCAAACCCTAGCGAAGGCGGCTAGGGTTATTAAGCGTTCGGAGTGGTGGGAAGTGAGGAATGGTTTTCATACATTAAAATAATGATTTAATGACTATTGTTATTGCGTTGGTAAGCTAGGTTAACGATTCAGTTACAGTTTTGGAATGTAAATATTATGGACGCTAAGTTAGTTTACGATTATATTTTGTTCTTACAGATATGGATTTCAACCCTGGACCTCATGATACATCAATCCTATACGATGACGATGACCACGTCGCGAGGCACGTATTTGACGGTGTCGATAGAGGTGTTTTGGAAACATTTCAAAGCACAAGTCACCTCGACGAGTGGGTACTGAACGAGGAACAAATAGAACTACTACACAATCAAAATTTGACGGTGTTCACCGATTGCGGGATTTGGTCTCGGCACGACGATTGCCTTATATCCGCTCTAGTTGAACGATGGAGGGGCGAGACGAACTCATTTCACTTCCGGTTTGGTGAAATGACTATTACATTAGAGGACGTGGGATTTATAATTAGAATCCCATGTCACGGTAGACCCATTACTTCGAGTAAAACGTCTGCATCCATAGCGAAGATGGCTAGGCAGTATTTTCCGGGAATTCCGAGGGAAGCTCTTACAACCAACGGCATAAAACTTAAATGGCTGAGAGAGCAGTACGGCGAGCTACCGGATGAATACACTCCTCATGATTTTTCGGTGTATACGAAGGCATTCCTTTTGTATATTATTGGATCTATATTACTTCCGACGCAAAAAAAAAACACGATGCATCCGAAGTATTTGGTGTTCTTGGAGGATCTTGAGGAGGTATACTCGCATTCGTGGGGTTCAGCTGTCCTTGCGCACTTATATCGAGCATTGCACAAAGCTACGAGAAAGGGTGCCAAGTCCATTGCCGCCTGCATCACTCTGTTACAGGTTTGAGCATTTATATTCTTCGTTGACGTGTCAATATATTCGTGATTAATAACTAATTTCATATTATGTTTGCATTCACAGGTTTGGTCTTACGAGAGGCTACCCACAGGTCGTCCACAGCCCGTAGCTGATTCCGATGAGACGTGGCCTAGGGTGTGGGCCTGGGGGCTTAGGCCCAAACGGAGTAGACGGGTAGACCCTCACCACAATCTAATGTTCTATCGGGGGGAACTAGATATGATGGATGCATCCCAGGTGACGTGGCAGCCATATGGGAAGGTGATGCATCGGTTGGATGAGACGTGTTGGCAACTGCCGGTGTCGTACGTGCTGGCAGGTTTGGTTCGGGTGCCACTTATTCATTTCGAAGTATGTGAGTTTCAGATGCCCGATCGAGCTATGAAACAAGCTGGCTGTCTACAAGGGATACCAAAACCCGCTGTAGACATGCGGCCATACAGGAGCGGTCGAGGTCCGAATTTTGAGGTGCCTGATGCCTTGAATTTGCTGAGCGACGAGGTGCAACAGTGGAATACTTGGCAAGAAACGTATGGTAGCCTTGTATCGCTCAAGGACGACGGCACCAGTACTGAGGATTACCTGCAATGGTTTCTCAAGGTGACGCGCACGACGGTGACAAGCAGCTCGAGCGGTTTGACTGGTATGTCGCGCATGCGCCTGACAGTTTCAAGAGCTCCATTGAGTCGTACAAGACTGATCTTCACAACTTTGGTGTTGCGTACCGGGGTTACCAAGGGGAACCGTCTAGTCGCTTGCCTCCTGACCCGTTCGGCTCTCAGCCCCAGAGTCAGGGCCTGGGGGAGCCGTCTAGTCGCTTGCCTCCTGACGCGTACGACTATGTGCCCCAGAGTGTGGTGTGGGAGCCGTTTAGTTGCTTGCCTCCTGACACGTACGACTTTGTGCCCCAGAGTGAATTCTGGGAGCTGTCTAGTCGCTTGCCTCCTGACGCGTCTTTGCCCCAGAGGGAATTCTGGGAGCCGTCTAGTTGCTTGCCTCCTGACACGTACGACTCTCAGCGCCAGAGTCAGGTGACCCAAGTAGGAATCCAGGCCTCGCGCCCAAGCAACCGGTCGGATAAAGGACAAGTGACAAAGCCATTGAGGCCGAACAAGCGGGATTGGATTGACCGGCACTACTTCGGGCCTGAGCCTGTCGATTCAACAGACTTTCCTCTTGGAACATGTCTAGGTCACGCGGATGTGAGAATGTTGGCACCGGAGACAGATATTTCAAATTTCGTCATGAACGCTTATATAGATCTGCTCCGGATTAGAGAGCTACGTTATAACCAGTGCGAAGGCATGAAGCTTAACCTGCATCCCACTTACTTTGTCACATTAATGGTGACCAGCATGAGGGAGTTAACAGAATCGAGGAGGCGAGGGGCAGGCAGGGGTCAGTGGAAACCATCTGGAAACGTATTAGGCATGTTGAACGCAGACCACCAATGTCACGCTGCCGATGCGAACCTTGTCATGATACCTTGCCATCATGAACACCATTGGTTCCTATTAGTTCTCCATCCAGCGAACAGACAGGTCAACATATACGATAGCCTAAGGGAGGACTCTCCTGGGCGGTCACTGGCACAGATGTATAGCGAGTACATCACTGCAGAGGTTAGTTTTTATCGGTTGACCTTGGCTCATAGCATATTCTTATTGTAACATAGGCTTGATGATCTTTTTAATTGTTGGTTGCAGACTACTATCTTCTCGCTAGCGTGCCGAGATTATTCGGGGGAATCCATCACCAGGTACTCGACGGTAGAGCCTTGGACGGTCGTGATGATAAAGGACCGACCAAAGCAATATAACAGTCACGATTGCGGGATTTACGTCCTCAAGTACATGGACTACATTGCTCGCTCGGAGGTGCTCAGATATACGTCGTGGACAAGGAAGGCTGCCTTGACGTTTAGGTATAGGATAGCCTGGGAGCTGAAAAAAAATGAAGCTAGATGGCTTCATTACCATTATCCTAATTAGCGTGACTATGGTGCAATGAGCAAAAAAAAAAAAAAAAAAATGTATATGTATTTTCGCAAGCTATGAATTTGGCGATAAAGTGTGCGCGAATATGCCTTTTATAGGAAAACCAAATATATTATTTGTCTCGATTTTCGCCGGAATTCATAGAAATGGCCTACTAGCGTGCCTAAGGGGCAATGAGCGAAAAAAAAGTGACAAAAAAAATTACAAGATTTTTCGGAAGCTATGAATTGGGCCCTAAAGTGTGCCCGAATAGGCCCTTCATAGGAAAACCCAAAAAATAATGTGTCTCGTTTTTCGCCGAAATTCTTACGAATGGGCTAACTAGCGTGCCTGAGGTGCAATGAGCGAAAAAAAGTGAAAAAAAAAAGTACAAGAATTTTCGGAAATTAAGAATTGGGACCTAAAGTGTACCCGAATAGACCCTTCATAGGAAAACCGAAAAAATAATGTGTCTCGTTTTTCGCCGACATTCTTACGAATGGGCTAACTAGCGTGCCTGAGGTGCAATGAGCGAAAAAAAGTGACAAAAAAAATTACAAGATTTTTCGGAAGCTATGAATTGGGCCCTAAAGTGTGCCCGAATAGGCCCTTCATAGGAAAACCCAAAAAATAATGTGTCTCGTTTTTCGCCGAAATTCTTACGAATGGGCTAACTAGCGTGCCTGAGGTGCAATGAGCGAAAAAAAAGTGACAAAAAAAATTACAAGATTTTTCATTCAACAAACCAAATCACAAATTAAAGATTCAACAAACCAAATCACAAATTTAAACATTATAAAAGTTATTCGTTATACAACTGAAACATTAACCCTAACACTCTTCATCATCATCGTCCTCCTCGACCATACTGCCAGGTGCGAGACCTAACACTTTATAATGGTTTCTCTTGTCATGATCAGTCATCTTATTACACAACGCACACTTTCGCAATTTTTTTTGACCCCTTGCTTTTTCAATCGGATTTTTCATGCGTATTTCTCGTTTTCGCCCTTTTGTTTGAGAAATAATTGGATCATAAATGTCGTCCTCCTCACCTTGCATGCTAGTGCCGTCAATGACTGGCTGTTTGGCTCGATTGAATCTACCGGCTGGAGTCGTCCGAGTAGTCGGAGTGTCCCGTGTTTGTGGATCAGCCATCCTAAACTGTGCATGCTTAGCCTTATCCCATGCGGCTGCTTCAACTTGATACTTGTACCCATCAAATGTTGACGCTGCATCCAATGATAAACCGTGCATGATGTTACAAAGGTGATTATATCGCAGCGGCTCAGATTGCTCGAAATCAACTGAAACATTGGGCACGTAAGGAATGTGACCGTGGACTCTATTGGCTTCCTTCGTCCACCGTTCCAAGATATACTGTTGAGGGATTTCACTAGCATTCTTCGAGCTCAAAACCCTCAACGCGTGTCGACAAAGTATACCTTTATGCTCAAACAATTGACAGTTGCAATTTACCAACCCGGTGTCCATACATTTAGCCACGGTAAAATGTCTTCTGTTCCTCAGAGCCGACGAAGAGCACGGATTGGCAAAATTCGTCACGTTTGTCAAAGCATAAACCTTGAGATCTCTGGTGGAATACTCGTGCAACTTTGTCATGCCATATTGATTCGACTTTAGTAGTTCATCTTGAAACTGTCTAAACATTTCCTTGGTATAGACTTGAGCCGCATGAGCCTCCAAAGGTGAAAATAGTAGTATGGCTCTTTCTCTGTAAGCTGTAGCCGCGTCGGCTTCTCTCTCACGGTACAATTGCCTATCAACGGCTTTCTGCATCTCCAGTACGAACTCCACTATACTTGAAGACTGGCTTACGTACCCATCAAAGAATGAATTCATAGCTTGGCTTCTCGAGGTCGTAGTCATTCCGGCTGCAAAAAACTTCTTGGTGTAGGCACCGACCCACTGTGTCTTGATCGCATACAACGATTGTAACCACGTATGATTGTGCAAAGAGTAGTCATCCATTAACGTGGCCCACCTCTCCTCGAACACGTCTACCGTCAACGATTTCTTCACACATGTATTAAAGTCAGTCTTGAATTCCGGATGGTTTGCATATACATTGTGAAGCCGTTCGGGATATTTGTTGCTTATGTGCCACGTGCACAGGCCATGGTGAGTATCTGGAAGGACCTTAGCGATTGCATTTTTCATTGCCAGATCTTGGTCGGTGATGATGGTCTTTGGAGGAATACGATACATTGCTTGAAGCCACGTTTCAAATAACCACGTAAATGACTCCTCCGTCTCATCCCTAAGCAGGGCAAAGCCAAACGAGATTGACTGATAGTGGTGGTTCACCCCCGTGAACGGAGCAAAAGGCATAGAGTACTTATTGGTGCGGTATGTGGTGTCAAACGTCACAACATCCCCAAAATTTTGGTAAGCAGCTATAGAACGGGGGTCCGCCCAAAATATAGTACTAATGCGGTTCTCATCATCGAGTTGGATACTGTAGAAAAATCCAGAATTCTCACTCTGAAGGCACCTGAAGAGATCAAGTGTAGCTTGAGCATCATTCCTACCGAAAGACTCTCTCTTCTGAGCACGAAGTTCATTTCGAAGGTCTACGTCGTTGAAACTCAACTTGTCAATCCCCCCAGCCTGGCTTGAGAAAACCCCCATCATCTTAGAAGGTGGAATTTTAGCCCCGGCCATTGTAAAAATCAGTTGTCTGTGTGCCGCGCTAATTTCTCGGTGTTGATGAATTTGACCAATCTTACTGGGAGTCATCAACTGATGATTATGACTCAACTCCACTCCCGTCACAACCCAATGGTTTTCTTTTTTCCGGTGTACTGCATACACATGGGCCTTGCAGCCGGTACCCGGAAATGTGTCGCGTTTTCTTTGTCTTGTTGTCCCTTCGTCACTGATCTGAACGACCGGGGGTACATGCGGTGCTCCTCTATGACACTCAAATAACCTTGCACCAATTTGATCGGTATTCACCCGTTTTCTAGTCGTCTTAGTTCTAATACCGAAACCCATCGTTTTCGAATATGCTCTGTAGTATGCTTCGACTTCGTCCAGTGTTTGAAAAACTTGATCCAAGTAAGGTGGATCAGAACCTTCACAGAAATTGCTTCCTCCAGTTGCATCCATATTTATACTGAAATCTAAAAAATAAAAATTATATCATTCTCAACAAGTCATAGAATTAAATAAAAGAAGAATAAAATTTATTTGCAGTGTAATTGTTGGAAAATTTGTATAATGTAAAATTACCAAAATAGCCCCCGATGAGCGGTAAATTACCGAAATGCTCCCGGGGGTTCATTATCACCCTAACGCCCCAAATCAACTTCGAAACAACCTTTCAGGTGCTTTGCTTACATTTCTGGACGAAGCAGTCATTTGAAAAACTGAAAGGGGCAAAGTAACGAAAATACCCCTCTCGGGAATGCGAATTACCAAAATGCCCCCTGCCATCAGAAAAGCTGAATAGTTTTTTCAGTCATCGCCCCAACAAGCTTTATCTAATTCACAACTTTAAAATAACTTTTCGGGTGTCTCACACCTTTTCCTAAACTAAAAGTCATTCGGGAAATTCGTGTAATGTAAAATTAGGAAAATAGCCCCCGATGAGCGGCAAATTACCGAAATGGCCCGGAGTTCATTAGGACCCCAACGCCCCGCGAATCGGCTTCAAATCAGCCTTTCAGGTGCTGTGCTTACGTTTTTGGACTGAGAAGTCGTGTGAAAAACTTGACGCCGTAAAATTACCAAAATACCCTTCGCGGGGCGGCGAACTACCAAAATGCCCCCTGGCATCAGGAAAAATCTCAAAAGCGCTTTAAGGAGCTATTTTAAGGTTCCTGAACTGATTCGTGATGTAAAAAGTATTTTACGGAAGTTTCGCCCAAAAATCCCGAACCGGTGTCCGGATCGAGCGCTTAAAAGCCCGTTCGGCTACCGGCTTCGGGATGGCCCGAATTCCTGGGGAAGGGAACTTCCCAGCATCCTAGTGTTCTCAAAAAAGTTTCGCGTGAAATCGCGCTAGCTTGATATTTTAAATTACACTGCGAAGTTACAAGATTGCGCGTATCAGTTAACCCCTTTCCAATCTTTGGAAAAATATGAAATTTTTACCTGACACAGATATTTTAGAAATAACCAGGGCCTATTTTTTGTACTTTGGCAAAATCTAGCTCTAGCTATTTTTTATAAATTCGTGAAAAACTGTCTAATTAAGTTTTCACCTTTAGCGACCCCAACGCCCCGCGAATCGGCTTAAAATCAGCCTTTCAGGTGCTTTGCTTACATTTACGAACTGAAAAGTCGTTCGAAAAAGTTGACAGCGTAAAATTACGAAAATACCCCTCTCGGGCGGCGAATTACCAAAATGCCCCTGGCATCAGGAAAAATCTCAAAAGTGCTTTAAGATGCTATTCTAAGGTTGCTGAGTTCATCCTTGATCTAAAAAGCATTTTACGGATTTTTCGTCAAAAAATCCCGAACCGGTGTCCGGATCGAGCGCTTAAAAGCCCGTTCGGCAAAAAATTGCTACCGGCTTCGGAATGGCCCGAATTCCTGGGGAATGGAACTTCCCAACATCCTAGGGTTCTCAAAAAAGTTTCGCGCGAAATCGCGCTAGCTTGATATTTTAAATTACACTACAAAATTACAAGGTTGCGCGTATCAGTTAACCCATTTCCAGTCTTTGGAAAAATCTGAAGTTTTTACCTGATACAGATCTTTTAAAAATAACTAGGGTCTCTTTTTTGTACTTTGGCAAAATCTAGCTCTAGCTATTTTTTATAAATTTGTGAAAAATCATAATTTTGACGCCCTAAAAAATCGCTATTTTCGAATCTTTCGAATGTAATACCCCGATTTGTAAAAACGTTATTTTGACGCCCTAAACACGAATTTTAGACTATGGTAAGAACAATTTAAGCGTAACACAATTTAAACAATCAATTGGTAAGAACAATTTAAAATTAACATTGAATTATAAGAAAATTCAAAATACTTACTTGTTTTGACTTGAAAAAAATGACGAAA
Organism: Escallonia rubra; assembly: GCA_033065855.1. Taxonomy (NCBI): domain Eukaryota; kingdom Viridiplantae; phylum Streptophyta; class Magnoliopsida; order Escalloniales; family Escalloniaceae; genus Escallonia; species Escallonia rubra. Next base: position 162,882 of record JAVXUO010001520.1, read on the forward strand.
AATCCACCGATCTTTTTCTAGCGGTTATCCACCGATCTTCTTCTAGCGTAAAATTTTTTTCGCTCGTATTGTTGTGGAGATTATGTAGGTGAGATAGGGAGGATGAGGAGAGTGCAAGAAATAATTCGGGGAAGAGGGATTTTATAGACAGAAAAGTGGGGGAAAGGATCGAATGATGCAGGGGGAGCCGTGGAAGGGGTGGGGGCCAAGCCATCTTGTGCCATGTGTCGAAGAGGGGTGGGGGCCAAGGGGAGGGAGGAGGTCACGGGTGGGAGGGGGGAAGAGGGGTGGGGGCCCGGGGGGGGGGGGGAATCTGCCTCAAGGGGTGGGGGCCAAGGGAGGGAGAAGGCCACGGGGGGGGGGGGGGGGGGGGGTTACTGCCTAATTTCAGAAAATGGCCAGCAATTGGCCTTGGGCCAATCGCAAGAAATACAAGCGATTGGCCCAAAGTCAATCGCATGATAGTCTGCGATTGGCCCAAAGCCAATCGCATGTATGTCTTGCGATTGGCTTTGGGCCAATCGCATGTATTTCTTGCGGTTGGCCCAAAGCCAATTGCGGCTCCTCTGTGGCCCACTTTGGCCCAATTCTGTGTGAAATTTTTTTTTTTTTCAATCGCTAGTATTAGTAGCGATTCGGTGGGAAATATTTTTTTTTCCCACCGGTCGATGGGGATCGATCCCCATATATATATCGATCTCTAAATGATAACTTTAAATTTTGGCTTTTTATTGTAAATCATAAACTATATATAAACCGGAAACAACAAACAACATCCATAAATTTTAAATAATAAATTAGAGAGTTTAAATATTACAACAGGTCATGCATATTGTACAACCAATATGTAACATGTAACATGTAACATGTAACATATAACAGAGCTGCTCCCATTTTGACTGCCACGCACTGCCCGCACCTGGACCACCAGAGCCACCAATCTCCCTATCACCACGACCTCCCTCCACAGTCACCACCGCTGGACACCGCCGTCCAATAGACAACCGACCCCCAGCCCAATTCCACACCACCGCAAACCAATGAAACCTATGGTCCTTTGATTGGCTGTCGGACACCATCGGTAACAGATCTTCAACCCACGCCGGCCACCAATGCCGACTGACGTCCACCACACTGCCGGCTAACAGCCACCAACAGCTTGTCGCTGCAACCCACCATACTCGACCATAAAACAAAAACACAAACCCCGGCCGATCTTGAAAATTGACAAAGATGGTTCCTTCGCTTGGTTGGTCAACGTCATCAGCGACAGATTTTTGACCCACCGCCGGTCACCAATGCCGACCGATCTTTAACCCACGAACAACCAAAATGCTGACCGATCTTTAACCCACGAACAACCAACGGGACCACACTTCCCGCCAACAGCCACCCACCGTCCGTCGCCGCAACCCACCATACCCGACCACCAATCCCACACCACCAACACCGACCGATCTTGAAAATTGCAAGGTGCGTGTAAAATGCAAACCACACCTGTAAAGTTCATGACAGGTACGAATTGGAAGCTTGAGGCTCACATAGATTGAAAAAGAAAAATACTTCTAATTCTGCTTGAGAACTTGGAGGGGATAGAAGTTGGCAGTTGGGAGAAACAACTTCTGGAGTTTCTGCAGATTGGAAATGCAGAGAAGGGGAAATAAGAAGAGGAAATGTAGACCGGAAAATCAAGAGATGCATGAAATGAAAAAAAAAAAATAAAAAAATCACATTGAATTGGAACACTATCGCAAAACAAAAAAGAGTGTTACTGTTGGAGTCTTGAAAAAATGAATTGGAGCTCCTCAGTTGTCCATTTTTAAATTGCAATGGAGATGGAGCCAATGGAAATACAGAAATGCAGTTACCTAAGTGTAGGGAGGGGGAGAGTATATGAGATAACCGAAGATGTGAGAGTGGGCAATGAGATATTTTATATTTTTAGTCATCAAAATGGACACTTGTCGACACCGGAGTGAGTTTCAGTGTAACAACTAACAAACATCAAAAGTGTGTTATACTAAAAATGAAAAAAGTGTTTCCATTATAAGTAGTATAGATACGAAAAATTTGACTTTTTCTATATTTTTTCAGAATGCCCTTGTACATCTACACGACCCAAGAAAGCTCTATACGTCCAGCAAACAAACCCTATATAACTACAAACAAGAAAGTCAAAAATAAAAATAAATTCGACACGTTAAAATTACAAATAAAATAACGTAAAACGAAGCAAAAAAGCCAAAAACATAAACAAATTGTGACATCTCAAAGTTACAAACAAAATAACGCAAGATAAAGCAAATCATCGACACATACTATCGAGCAACAGAGCTTCGACCCTTTCGACACAACAATATGCAAAGACAATCCGCACACGTTACCCATGGTACACGAACCGCACAACCCGCACACACAAGGACCCGTTTGATAACACCATCACAAATGCCCCATTACGGAAGCTCCAATTGAGCGATTTCGGATTCCTCATCTAATAAGATCAAACGCCCCCTCCCCCCCCCACCCACCCACCCACACACCCAATTGATTTCTTGAAATTTACCCAGAACGCCCTAATGCATCTACCCGACCTAAGAAAGCCCTGTTCGTCCATCAAAACAAACCCCATAACTACAAACAAGAAAGTTGAAAACAAAAATAAATTCGACTCCTTAAGACTACAAAGAAAATAACGCAAAACAAAGCAAAAATGCCAAAGTAAAAAATAAAAAAATCACACCTTAATAGTACAAACAAAATAGCGTATAGCTCATACCGTCGAGCATGAGTTTCGATCCTTCAGACACAACAATATGTGAAGAACAATCCACACACGTCATCCACGGTATGCAAACTGCGTAGCACACGCGCACAAGGTCCCGCTCAATAGCACGTAACAACGCTCTATAATGGAAGCTCCAATTTGAGCGATTTGGGATTCGTTATCCAGCAAGATCAACCCCGAGTCGTACGTGGCCGCCAAGAACCAGTGGTACTCAGAATTTCGCTCTATTTCCAACTACGCTCTAGGCCCACAGGGGCAAGCCAACAACCTGCAAATTTATAACAGGATAACGACCGTGGACGCAGGTCACCTCATCGGACGGCTAACAACGCTCCTTTGACCCCAATCAGATACAACCTACATTTAACAGTAACAAAATCAAAGTAGTCGTTATCTCGTTCGTCGATCCCGGTAAACAGTTTCTTTTGTGAAAAATGTTGCGGGCTCCACGATCTCTCTCATTCCATCTAACTGTCCGGCGCCCAACTCCTTTCGAACTCTCTCCAGATCTCCGCCCTCATTTGCCTCTGATTTATCCGGAAAAAGAAGTATCTTTAAGGTAACTTCATCTGTTTCGTAGATTTTGTCCCCTCTGCTCATCCTTATGTCTCCTCCGTCCGCTGCATTAGGATTTTGGTATAGATTCAGTACATTTTGGGGTTGAATTTTCTCGTTGTTTTTGCGCTAGCTTGATTTACCAAACTATACTAATTTAATCTATGGCCTTTATTTGATTACTTCTGCTTTTCGTACTGTTGTTTAAGATAAGATATTTACTTTTTGGTTGTTGGCTTTTTATTGGATTGTTGTAGATTGGAAGCTTTTTGTTTAATTCACCACTTTATGTAAATTCTACTCCATTTTTGCCTATCTTTTCTGGGTGACATTTGTTTAATCCGGATCATCCCGTGATTTGCTTTTTTTGTTCTATATATCTTTCTGTTCCTTTCCGAATTTAAAGGGTTTCTTTCAGGTTAGTTTGCTTGTTTGAATTCTTTATTTACTTTTATATCTTTAAAAAGTGTGTGCGCGTGTTTGTTTTTGTGTCTGTGTATTTGTATTTTTGTTGACAAAAAAACTAAAATGATTTACTTTTGGCCCTAATTTGAGGAGCATAAAAAGTGTTGGATTTGTTTAATCAATTAGATCTCTTTCCAAGGTTGTTTGGTGAATTAGGGACAGATATTAACGTACTGTTTACAATCTGTGTTTCTGAAGCGGAAAAAGGGATCGGGTGGTTTTTGAAGGTGTACTTTTTGATCCACCTGTTGCGATTGGAATATGGAACTTTAACAGTGGAATTTTTAGGATGAACTTCATATGACAGGATGAATATGGTTCAATAATGTGCCTAATTTGGTAGCGATCGTGACTTCTTCTACAAAACTTTTATGCCTGGTACATGGTTTAATTCAGAACAAGTTGAGAAAATCTCATTATTGAGTGGGCATTAGTTCTTTCACGATGTGGTACATCTTATTGCATTATCGAGCATAAAGGATAGTTTCTTTTTAAGAGGATCTCCCTGAATTAGTAGCATGTGCTTATTTGGTTTCTTGCGACTGCGATTGTTGCAGAAGGGGAGCCTTTTTTTCCCTTTTTAGACAAAGGAGTGGTCTAGCTGATTTTGATTTCTGTCTGATGATCTGATTTAGAATACTGCCCTTGTTGGATGTAAGATAGAGATGCCAAGATAAGTTAAATTCAGTTTGAGGTTTCCATTTTCGATTGTTTTGAACAGATCAAGACACAGCTTTACAAGTTCCCTAAAATTTCATTGTCATGTAAAATTAAAGGGGCGCAGACATGGATTAGGTGGTCTGGGAAGTGTAATTTTTTGATGCATCTGTTAGTTGGGTTGTACCTTAAAGTGTGATATGTGACGTTCTTTTGGGATGAATAGCATGATTTGTCCTTCCTAATCTTTTGTAAATGTTTTTAGTGCAAATATATCTTGCGATAGGTTCTTCTAATGTGTTGGTATGTGTAATATTAGCCATGTAATATTGATAATCCCTAATTACGTTTCTTGGTTCTGAATGAAGGGACCATCTAGAGATATTCACTTCTAGTAGATATTACACTACAACCATCAAGCTTAGGTTGCTTGGTGGCAAAGGTCAATATTTCTTCTAGGCATAGTTTAGTTAGAATTTGTACGTTGTGTGTGTGGACATTATATGAGAATGTGTATAATGCTGTAGCAATATTTAGTTCTAACTAATTGCGATTGTTCTTTTTTGTAAATGGAGGGTATCATGTTGAATGCAAATGATAAGATGCTCATCAAACTATTTTTTCCCTCCTCTTATGCGCTTTCGTATCAAGATATGGCCAATTTGAACTTTCTGGAGTGAATCTTATGCTGTGATCCCTAACAGGACTGAATGTATAGACATTGGATTGCTCAGACTTCAATAATTGTCCTGGGAAATGGGGAAAATAAGGAACACAAATCATTGATACTAACTGTTACATTGAAGTGGCAATGGAGTTTCACAAATGGGTTTAAAATATACTTGGTATGGTCCTGGGGTAACCTCTGAAATCAAAACCATGAGGTAACCTGGTATGGACTTTTTTAATGAGGTAAGTTGTTTAACAAACAGAGCCAATGCTCACAATAAAAGATGCTATTGCCAACCAATTACTCACTTGTCAATGGTGTATGGGCTATCTTCTTTGTGCTGCTATAATGTTTCCGTGTTGGTAGTTGCCAGTTCCTCTTTTTTTTTTTTTTCTGTTTTTCTTACTTTTGTATAGTGTATTTTACCTGGAACTCAACTGCTAATTTCAAGCCAATTTTTTTTTTACTCTAACAGGGCAGAATGAGCGGTATTGATCTGGGGTGTAGACATACTCTTAGGTCCCATGGAGCCTCAGTTGCAAGGCAACACAAGCATGACTGGCTTATTTTGGTGCTACTTGCTGGCATAGAAGTCATCTTGAATATCATTCACCCGTTCTATCGTTTTGTTGGGAAGGATATGATGACTGACCTTAAATATCCGTTGAAGGACAATACGGTGCCTGTATGGGCTGTTCCTGTGAGTGTCTCTTTACTTGTAGAACTATTGCATTGGTGGGGTAGTCGCAGAATTCCGTTACACAACAGTAAACTAAATTGATTTTGCATAGCAACCATGACTGACTATTTTTCAGTAGATGAAAGATTTCCCCTATTTCATATGCAAAGGACCAGTTTTAGGATTTCAAATTGGAAGTTTATTTGGAAAATACCGAAGTCGAGCTTTTATTTGGGTTTCATTAGTTATCTAGCTGCTCTTTTAAATGAATTCGTGGGAGGACATAAAACTGACAGCACAGGTGATGCTCAGTTGTATGCAGTTTTGTTGCCTATTGCGGTTTTCCTTCTTTTCTATATTAGAAGGAAGGATATCTATGATCTGCACCACAGCATACTGGGTAACTGTACTTTGACACCTCTATTTGTCTAGCTGTGTAAACTTTTTGGTTTCTAGCTGAGAAAATGTCTATTCATTCAGCACTACATACTTGAAATGCAGGCCTCTTATTTGCCGTACTGATAACTGGGGTTCTTACGGATGCAATAAAGGATGCCGTTGGCCGGCCTCGGCCTGACTTCTTTTGGCGTTGCTTTCCTGATGGAGTGGATGTATGTTACCCTGGAATCTGAATATTATATGTGCCAGACTTGCTGGATGCACATAAGTTTTCTGGTTAAAAATGTTATCTGAAATGCTTGCATTTTCTTTCTTTTGCATTGCGAAAGCGCCTGATTTATCATATATCCACTATATTAATCGGTCAAAATTGGATCACTTCCTGATGTTTTTTTTTTCTTCTTGTTTCACACCTACAAAACCTTTTTACTTCCTCCACATTTTCCTTACATCTAAGAAATATGTTTATGTCTGGGTATTTGTATCTGTATATGTACTCCTGCAGTTCTGATGACAATTGTAGCAATATAAGTTCGTGACACTCTTGACTCATGTGTACATCCTTACTCTACTCCTTCATCAGAACTATGATCGTTGGGGTGATGTAATTTGTCATGGTAAAGACAGTGTTATAAAGGAAGGGCATAAGAGTTTCCCAAGTGGCCATGCTTCATGTAAGCATCACTCCTTTGCTATGTGCGTATGCTTTATTATTGACTGGAAAAATTAGTAGAAACACGTGTTGCTTTAACTAAAGAAGCAAGAAGAAGTGTACTTGCATGTCTAAAATACACATACAAAGCGACGTACGTTTCAATTCTCAAATGCATTATGTAGCAAGAAGAAGTGTACTTTTTCGGACCCATTTGAGCCCTGCATATGGAATATTTTTGAAAATATTTACACCACAAAAAATTGCATATAGGTTTGTACTTACTGTTGTCTTTTACTAGAGCACTGTTAGATTGGTGCAATAATTTGGCGTATTTTGCTTTCCAGGGTCATTTGCAGGTTTAGGTTTTCTCTCCTTATACTTATCAGGTAAAATAAAAGCATTTGATCGCAGAGGGCATGTGGCAAAACTATGCCTTGTATTTCTTCCTCTACTGGCTGCATCTCTTGTTGCCGTATCTCGGGTGGATGATTATTGGCACCATTGGCAAGATGTCTTTGCCGGAGGTCTTCTAGGTTTCTTCTCCTGCCTTTGATTCAGTTGTATAGATAATTTAACCAAAACTATCACTGTTGTTCATTGATATCACCGCATTCTTGCATGATTCTTTTTTCCAGGACTCGTTGTGGCAACATTTAGCTATCTCCAATTTTTCCCAGCTCCATATCATACAAAAGGTAGGCTTTCTATCACTTTTTTCTTTTCGAAAGCATGGAAATCGAATGCTGATATTCACGAATGTCCTTCAAAATCGGATGCTGATGCTGAGTTATAAATGTTTTAAAGAGCTTTTTTAGTCTCTCGCAAAAATTAGCCTTTTGTGGCTTTGAGCAAAAAAGTAAGCATTACAATGTGAAGTGTGTGTTCGTTCTTTCGTGATCATCATTTAGCTTTTTCACTCTACTAATGTTGTGTCTCATGTTTTCAGGTTGGGGACCTTATGCTTATTTCCGAGCAGTAGAGGAGTGGCGTTCCAACTCCCGTGCTGTGAATGCTGGGGAGGTTGAAGTTGCAAACCAACAATCTGGCCAGAACGTGAACTCCTTTATGCCAGACTCTTCAGAAAACTCAAGGAGAAGTTTGGTAGACGTGGAATCTGGCAAAATGTGAGTTGTGTGCACTTGTCCAATATTTCTTCCTCCCTAGATCAGTATCTTGTGTACATGATGTTGGTAAATCGTGTATAAAGTTGTTTGCCTTGTAGAACGAGGTTTTATGGCTGGTACCCTGAGAGAAGTCGTGACAGCATTAATTATAGTATTAATACAATTTCCTTGTCGATCATATTTTAGGTGTGCAGACGTATTTTTCTTCTTATTCATAGTGCAAATTAAATTTCTTATCATCTAAGGTCCTGACTATAACCAAACTACCAAGTATGAATCATTGAACACAAGAGAGGGCAGGTCAAAGCTGTTAGAAAACTTAGAAATTAATTTTTAGTGCAATTATATTCTAAGGAGAGACATGAAGATATGCTTTCCAACCTTTCTTAGAACATCAAACCAAAGTAACTCGAAATAATACATCTGAATACATTGAGTGAGAATAATGTAAAATCTTTTTGATGTAAATAGAACTTTCGATACAGTAACATCAGCTTTTCATGTAGCCTTCTTTTTCCTTACAAACTCTATTGATGTAATTCCAAAAGGCCAAGGGTCCTAATGTAACGCTCCGGTAATCCAAAATCTTAGTCACTCACTTGATCATCTACGCGTACACATGGACGATAATATCTTTACAGCCAATGGCAACCATTATCTGAGCAGCTAAACCGTCAACCAAACCTTATTCTCAGTAGGCTATCAAAAATGAAATACCAAATCTAAGTTTGAATTTTTTTAAATGATAAAGTTCATCCACGAAGGGGTTCTAATAAACAATATAGTAACTTAAGCCAAACTCTCTCGCGCGACTCTAATCTATACCCAAACAACCTATTGTTGGTTATTACCTGCAAAAGAAAATCAAACGAGAGTGAGTTTTTGAGAACCCGTTAAGGCCGATCAAGGACCAAACAGTACGAATCAAACGATTTTACATATGAAGTTAAATGATAGTTTGAAAAATGATATTAAATATACCACAACAACTCGATATAGATATAGAGAAGAGTATCAACTTAATGACCTCAAATCAATAGACATTTGATGCAGTAAACGCAGAAGCAAATGGTATTGAACATGTGCAGTACATAATAACAAATCCACATCGGCAGTACTCAGTAACACAATTTACATATGCATATGTATAAAACTAGGAGAGAATGCTTTTTGACACCTCCTACATTAAGCGTTGTGCGATAGGACACCCCTTACTTTAAAAGTTTCCTGAAAATTGTACATATTAACCAATCCGTTACAAAGTTATAAAAAAGACATCATTACCCTCTTGTTTTGTTTCATTTACTCTTAAGTATTTTAGGCATTTACTAAATATAAAAATTATAGGGCCCAAAGTGCAACTTATACCCAGGGCCAATCTCTTATTCACCCACCACCGTAGCGTTGAACAATTAACCCACCATGCAAACCACCATCTCTAGGAAGTCTTCCACTGAAAATACAAACTTCAATAGGCTCATCACTATAAACCACCATCGTCAACAGGCCCACCATCAACCACTATCGGGATAGACCTACCACGAGACTGTCGCCAATAACCCCACCACTAGAAACCTCCATTGCCAATAGCCACCACCGTTTTTCACCGTTGCCATTAATCCCACCATAGAAAGAAATTATAAACCTCGTGATCTTAACCTCACTGCAAAAACTCTCCACCTTCTTTTGTTCACACCTTTGTATCTTCTCGGGGTGGAAATCGATGAAATGGGTAGCGGTGGCCACAACTTCTTCAGGTTCACAGCAAGGGAAGTTGCAGTTCCAACCACAGGCAACGCATTACGAGGAGGTGGGATCGATGGGGGTAGGGGTGGGGGATGCCATGAACTCGCCACTGTCATCCAGGGCGTGGGCGCCCAGGCTCGCCATTGGTTCTTGAGGTATTGCTTGTACACCGCCCTCGCCACAGGCAGTGGCTGTTGGCCCTGGTGGTGCTTCTTAAGTGAGCCGTTGTAACACCATGCATGTGCTTACTAGGTGCTTATGGAGCGCTTCTTGGACGCTTACTTGGCAATGGATGGGCAAGGTCTCCAGAATGCTCTGCATATCTCTACACACTTGCTTCTTGTAAATATTTGGATATTCTAGAGTAATACTGGATAGCTCTAGAAAGGTACAAGAGGATTCTAGGAGAATTCTAGAATAGTAGAGAATTGTATAGAGGCATGAAAATATCTAGAGAGAGTTCTATAGAGTAGATGTGAACCGTAGGATGAAATGTATCTCCACCGTCCTTTGAGAATGTGGACTAGTATAAATAGCCAAGGTCTCACCTGGCCAAGGCATCTAAGAGATACTAGAGGGCTAGAGATCTTATAGAGTGGCATTGTGTGTATCCTTGTACAAGCGTTCTCTAAGTAATATAATGGGATTCATTCCCTAAACTCATGTTACACTTCGTTCATTTGCTCTTAACATCGCCCAACCCGAAGGATAGGCTGACTTAGAGTGCAAGCGAGGGCTTGATCTAGCTGAGTGCCGCACGGTTGACTTAGGGAAATATTTAGTGCCGTGAGATTGTGACAGCATTTTGGGGTAGCGGGTAGAGAGGACCACAGTCACTCAGTCCAGGGTTTTGGTTTTAGAGAGACTTCTGAGTGCTATTCTTACAGCTGGCCTTACTAATGAATGTGACCCCTAGTTGATAGTTCCTAAATCAGTAGGAAAGTAGCCTGATGGTTGTAGAGTCGTATATAACCGGGTTAGAGGGACCCATGGGGCGGTAACAAGACTAAACATGTAAGGAACGGGAAGCACAAACTCTTTACCGCATACGGCTCACACAAAAACTCCTCTTCCATGGATGGATCTCGACCTTTGAGTGACGAAGGGGAAGGAGAAAAGATATTACGGTTAGGTTTTGGGATGAAATGACAAAACCACCCCTAAAAAATGTATTTTTATGCTACTTTAAAGGGCATTTAGGTAAATGGATTGATAATCTTAAACTATGCGAGGTTAAAAGGGTATTTTTTTTCTTTAAAATATAATTTTGGACTTCAAACCATTCCCACCCAAAAACGTAGTTAAGTTGAAAGATTACCGTCTAATTGCCCACTTTTCAAAAATAGAGGTAGGTTTTGTAGAAACTAAAGTAAGGGGTGCCATATCGCACAACGCTCAAAGTACAAGGGGACAAAGGGCATTTTCCCCTAAAACTAGTCCACTTAGGTACTAGTTGCAAACTAAACAGAAGATACCAACCTTATAACACCCACAGTATAGACCATACTTATAACGCATCAATTCACTATCTCATGTCAATATGCTGAAAACAATAATCGCTAAACTAACATGTAAGTCGATGCTCGATGGGCAATACATGGTGAGCATTGGTAAGAGTTTTAATGGTCGTTTAAGGCTCAACGTAAATTTTTAGAGGCATTAATTCATTCTCATATCAAAACATGACGAAGGCTAATGATATTCGATAATTGATCAGACTAAAAATATACAAGTCAAATCTGAATTAGGCTTCGAATAGAAATTTCTTACCTCTGTCCAAAGCTAAGCTACCTCGACCAGAATCCAGTGCGAAGATCGCTTACTACATTTGACCAAAAGAACTGTCTGAGCCACTCCAAGCTCCTCTTGAACGAGCCAGTAGTATATGCGTCCATCTCCACTTCTTTTGAAACTCACTTGGAGTAAATCCTCTCATTTTTCCTCAAATTCTTTCATTCTCCTTCTCTCCGTATGCATCCAACCCCATTCGGTTTTTCTAACTCTCTGACTCACTCTCTTGAACTCTACGAGACAACGACTAACACACCTCACCATCTCGTCAACCCGTGCTAATACACCTCATTTTTCTTTCTCTCACAAATATACACACAAACCCAAAACACAGTAGACACACCTCCATAGCACTCACACGATATTCATTGTAAAAAAAATACACAAATATATGCGTAGTGCACACTTATACAAGCAAAGGATACACTTGTGCATGGTCCAACTATATTCGCCACCAAAAATAAAAAATTACCAAAACATCCCCAATTTATGTAATTTACCAAAACACCCCTTGACGGCCATCGCACCAACAAAAATGTCTAACACTTCAAAACAGTTCTATAAAGGTATTAGGCCGAAATCAGGCCAAAAAGTCATTTGAAAAACATTCTTTTATTAAAAAAAACTCCTTCCGGTTCTTAACGGCTCACAAGACGACCAAAGTCAGTACACATATGATAAATGATACCGAAAAGCCATGAAACTTTAAAAAAAGATCACTGTGAAATTTTCAGGTAAAAATAATCTAATTTTCTATTTTCAATAAATCAAGAACCTCATTTTTAGATAAAATCATTTCATGCTCTTCGAGGACACGAAAAAATTCAAGAACATTACATGTCATAGATCTTGCAAAAATAACTAGGGGTACTGTTTTGTACTTAGCCAAAATCAGAGTGAAAATGACTTTTAAAAAATCAAAATCTATATTGTAGGAGATAGTGGACTTATAGCGACACTTTCCATCTTCTTCTTCTTCTTCTTCAAGAGCCCTAAATCACACACTGTACACCCGCCACTCCCATATCCGTAGCACATACGCACCACTTGCGCCCACCAATTTTATACACACATATGCATATTGAATTACACAAACACAGCCTTACATACACTAGAACACACACACACACCACCACCACCATACTACATACACCTTTCATGGTAGCCTCAAACACACATTGCAATTCACCTCCTCACTCATATATTTTTCTATTGCACCCACTTCATTATGGTAACTCATTGTCATTTCAAAATGTTGCTAAAGGCTGTCAATAAAATTCACTCACGTTAATCGTCGCTAAATATCACTTATAAAAACTACCGCTAGGTTACTAATAAAATTCGCTACACCAATCGTCGTTAAATATTATTTGTATAAACTGCCGCCAAAGAAATAACAAACGGCTAGAAATTATCATAAAACTAGTCCTGAGTTCGGGGTATTACTCCTAACGCAACTCAACTTTGATTACTAAATTGAAATGAACTTCCTTTTGCATTTTAAGATGATTGAGATGGCATTTGAGATTAAGAGTGCCAAATCTGTTTTATACTATTTAGATCAGATATGTGTGATGTTTGACAAAAAAAGAAAAAAAAACATTTTAATCACTTCCCCAAAAAAAAAAAGTGTTTAAAACTATAAACCACACTTTTGTGGTATATGGTTTAAACACTTTTGGAGAAACATGTTTGACTAAAAAAAGTACTTACTAAATTACCCTTACAATTTTGTTGGAGTCTATTTGTTTTGGGTTTCACAATTCTTACTGCGTGCAATCCATACTTATATATACCTTAGTGGAGTGCTTATTTATGTTTTCTATAATACGTACTGTACTGATAGCATTACTGCCTCAAATTTTTTCTTAATTATACAAATGTATATCTATATATAGTACTCATTCACTAGCAAAATAAAAACGTACGCATATATTTCCTTCTTGACAGTCCCTCTAGAATAAGTTATTTTGATACAACTTGAACTACCTAAATTTTCAACTAAGCAGTTATTTGTTCCTAAATAAGCTCATAAAATGGCATTAGGAACAAATAACGTATTCAGTTAAAGTACCTCCTCTAAGATTATTCCATTATTTTAAGTATCTCATTAGCAAAATCTTATAGAAAAAATAAGTTGTTTGTTCAAGAATGATGTCTTTCTATTCAAGGATAATTTTGTATCTATTTGTGTGTGTGTGTGTAAAACTTATCACATAGACGACAAAATCTGATAAAAGCTTCCAGCTTTGAAGTAAATCAAAACTAACATGAAAAGTAAAAGCAAACTGAGATTGACAACTTACTAGGAAAAATCTTGGACATTGATATAGCTAAAAATATCCCTCCAATTTACGATCGACACGTGGCAGCTATGACACGTAACCCGTACTGGCTCACTATTGATATGGCACTTACCATATCAATCATCGGACAGAATCCTAAACAAGCTTCGACTCTATCAGCCAAGATTGACATGAGATCCTCTAGGATCCTAATTAGATTCTGATTAGAGTTGATCAAAGCCCAGTCCTACTAGGATTCCTCCTCTTACCACTATATAAAGAGGTCAAGCCCCCTCAGGTAACGAACAAGTTCACACACATACACATTGTGTAATACTGCTATTCAGAGTTCTACCTTGTTAGCCCTCTCTTATTTAAGAAGTGGAGCGTTCCCCCCCCGGAACCCCACCCGGCGGTCACTCCGTGTTCTCTTTTGCAGGCCTGATTTCTGGTGTGGTTCCCGATCCAGTTTTTAGCTGCAACAGACATCATAATGAATATTTAGTGTGAGGAAGAGACTACATAGACTTTGGTGAATATAATAGAATCTAGGGTTTTGCTTTTCTATTTAGTCAGTCATTTTACTAAACTCTTCAACAAAATTTATAACTTTATTTTTTTAAAGGAACCGGTGCAAAACAAATATTTTGGTAGGTATGTAGTTCTCGGCTAGTATTACTTGTACCGTTCGATACAACTGGTACCGATTGATATTTTTACTATTACAAAATGTAAAGGCATAATCAATGCGGAGTTGTATTTTTCCTAGTTCAAAATGTAAAGGCATACAGTACTTGTAAAAGACAAAAGTAGTACGTGCCATCCGGTACTATCAGTATCGGTATTGATATCTATGACGCAATCAATAGAAATAATGCACAAATTATTATGTAGCAATATTTACGGGGGATTAGATAATATTCAAGAGTGTGAAGAGACAAACATGACATTTAATTTCCCTATTTTGAAATTTTGTTAGCAAAAAATACTCAGAATCCTGCATGTTCTTTGATGCATATATTGGTCATTTCTTTATTTTAAATTGTTTTCAGCACTTTTACCAAACAATTTACACAATTTTCAGTAAGTGTTAACACAACTTTTCCCAAATGAAAACCGGTTCTGCTAAGAACTGATTAAGATTGTTTCTTGAATATTGTTTATGTTTTAATCTAAATACTGTTTTTGAGACTCAATCTCAGATGGGTTCTGAGTATTATTTCCTTTTATAGCATTGCAAGTAAGAGCATCCAACTACGCAGACACATGCATTCACTTGTTCCAAAAATATGAAAAATAATAAGTTGTTTAGGATTGATAGTCCTGACCATTTAAGACCGTGTAAATGTACTAAAAAACTAACAACCTACCTTCCTTAGGACCTCTTTCTGTCACATACACTTTTCTCATCCAATGATCCTAAATGATTGGGCTATGCATTATTTACTTATGTGCGCCCACCAATTCATCAGCCTTGAACGTTCGAATCCCTTAGTGGGCTCAAGTGACTAAGCTGGTGTTTGCCCCAAGTCCTCGCCAGATCACCACGGTAATTTTTGTGTTCTTAACGATAACTATGTATAAATTTTAATTCATATACCACGATCATAAAGATTTTAAAAAGCTAAGAACAAAGAGAGGCATGCGCAATGTAGAAAAGAGAATGTTACATTCTCTCAATTTCGGCTTTCGTATGTATATATATGGGGGCCGATCCACGTACATCGACTAGTGGATATTATCCACCCAACCGCAACACTTTGTTGCAGTTGGTTTTCTTCTTCCCCCACCCCCCCCCCCCCCCCCCGCCAACCGCAATAAAGTGTTGCGGTTGGTTATCCCCTTTTTTTTTCTTTTCTTCCTACTTTTCGTGGGCCCCACCCCCCTCCAACCGCAACACTTTGTTGCAGTTGGTTATCTTTCCCTTTTTTTTTTCTTTTCTTCCCACTTTTCGTGGCCCCCAACCGCAACACTTTGTTGCGGTTGTCCTTCCCTTCCCCCCTGCCTGCCACGTGGCATCAAAATTTGGATTTTTCAAGAATTTATAACAAATAGCTAGAGCTAGATTTTGCCAAAGTGCAAAAAAGAGAACCTAATTATTTTTAAAAGATCTATATTAGGGAAAAATTTCAAATTTTTTTAAAGACTGGAAATGGGTCAACTGATACGGGGAACCTTGTAACTTTGCAGTGTAATTTAAAATATCAAGCTAGCGCGATTTCGCGCGAAACTTTTATGAGAACCCTAGGATGTTGGGAAGTTCCATTTCCCAGGAATTTGCGCCATTCTGAAGTCGTTAGCTATTTTTTTGGCCGAACGGGCTTTTAAGCGCTCGATCCGGACACCGGTTCGGGATTTTTGGGCGAAAAATCCCGAAAAATACTTTTTAGATCAAGAATGAATTCAGGAAGCTTAAAATAGCATTTCAAAGCACTTTTGAGATTTTTCGATGCCAGGGGGCATTTTGGTAATTTGCCACCCCGAGAGGGGTATTTTGGTAATTCTACAATGTTAAGTTTTTCAAATGACTTTTTAGTCCAGAAATGTAAGTAAACGACTTTTTTCGAAATCTATGAATTGGGCGATAAAGTGTGCGCGAATAGGCCTTTCATAGGAAAACCAAAAAAAATATTTGTCTCGAATTTCGTCGAAATTCATAGAAATGGGTTACTTAGCGTGCCTAAGGTATATTGAGCAAAAAAAAAAACTGACAAAAAAATATACAAAATTTTTCGGAAGTAATGAATTGGGCGATAAAGTGTGCGCGATTAGCCCTTTAATAGGAAAATCAAAAAAATTATTTGTCTCGAATTTTGCAGAAATTCATAGAAATGGGCTACTTAGTGTGCCTAAGGTATATTGAGCAAAAAAAAAACTGACAAAAAAATATACAAGATTTTTCGGAAGCTATTAATTGGGAGATAAAGTGTGCGCGAATAGACCTTTCATAGGAGAACCAAAAAAATTATTTGTCTCGAATTTCGCTAAAATTCATAAAAATGGGCTAACTAGCGTGCCTACAATGCAATGAGCAAAAAAGGAAGTGATAAAATGTGCAAGATTTTTCGGAAGTTATCGAAATGCCCCTGATAAGCGGCAAATTACCGAAATGCCCCCGGGGGTTCATTATCACCCTAACGCCCCCAAATCAGCTTCAAAACAACCTTTCAGGTGTTTTACTTACATTTCTGGACTAAAAAGTTGTTTGAAAAACTTAACATTGTAGAATTACCAAAATACCCCTCTCGGGGTGGCAAATTACCAAAATGCCCCCTGGCATCGGAAAATCTCAAAAGTGCTTTGAAATGCTATTTTAAGCTTCCTGAATTCATTCTTGATCTAAAAAGTATTTTTTGAGATTTTTCGCCCAAAAATCCCGAACCGGTGTCCAGATCGAGCGCTTAAAAGCCTGTTCGGCCAAAAAAATAGCTAACGACTTCGGAATGGCGCAAATTCCTGGGAAATGGAAC
Source organism: Escallonia rubra (assembly GCA_033065855.1). NCBI lineage: Eukaryota > Viridiplantae > Streptophyta > Magnoliopsida > Escalloniales > Escalloniaceae > Escallonia > Escallonia rubra. The sequence goes on from JAVXUO010001520.1 coordinate 180,163, forward strand.
TTCCCAACATCCTAGGGTTCTCATAAAAGTTTCGCGCGAAATCGCGCTAGCTTGATATTTTAAATTACACTGCAAAGTTACAAGGTTCCCCGTATCAGTTGACCCCTTTCCAGTCTTTGGAAAAATCTGAAATTTTTCCCTGATATAGATCTTTTAAAAATAACTAGGGTCTTGTTTTTGCACTTTGGCAAAATCTAGCTCTAGCTATTTTTTTATAAATTCGTGAAACATCCAAAGTTTGATGCCACGTGGCAGGGGGAACCGCAACACTTTGTTGGGGTTTGGCCACGTGGCAGGCAGGGGGGAAGGGAAGGACAACCGCAACAAAGTGTTGCGGTTGGGGGGTGGGGGCCACGAAAAGTGGGAAGAAAAAAAGGGAAAGATAACCAACCACAACAAAGTATTGCGGTTGGGGGGGGGGGCACGAAAAGTAGGAAGAAAAGAAAAAAAAAGGGGGGATAACCAACCGTAACACTTTGTTGCGGTTGGGGGGGGGGGGGGTGGGGGTAGGAAGAAGAAAACCAACCGCAACAAAGTGTTGTGGTTGGGTGGATAATATCCACTAGTCGATGTGGATCGGCCCATATATATATATATATATATATATATATATATATATATATATGGGGACTGATCCATTGCTAGCGCTAGCAGCGCGATTTGTTTGGCCGTCCGCTACATTATGTTACGGACGATAATTTACTGTCCGCTAAACTATGTTATGGACAGTGAAAAAACGACAGCCGTGGCGTGCGATCTGGCCGTCCATTCTCGCCTGTAGACGGCCAAATCGCGCTAGCAACTTGGGTTAAGTTGCTAGCGCTAGCAATGGATCAGCCCCCATATATATATATATAGGGAGTTGATCCGTTGCTAGCGCTAGCACCGTCCGCTATATAATGTAGCGGGCGGTGAATTATTGTCCGCTACATTATATAGCGGACGGCAAAACAGCGCTAGTAACGTGCTAGCGCTAGCAATGGATCACGACCCATATATATATATATATATATATATATATATATATATATATATATATATATATATATATATATATATATAGCTTGGCTCCGTGCATTGCACACGGGTCCACTAAATAATAACTCGGATTGCTCGCTAAGAAAATAGTAAACCATAATTCCTTAATTAACTTATATATAGTTTTGTAAGTTCAAACAATATTTTAACCACGAAAAACACCGTACGTGATCAAGAAGCAGTCGTCAGACATACTAATGAATCTACAAACCGTTATAACTCCAATACCAATCACAAAATGGAGGCCTACATAACACAAAAGCAGTGACATAAGGAGAATAGGAAAAAACTGGGAATCCATATAGTGTTGCATGGTTTATAATATTGATATTGAAATCAATAAAAGTATGAAACTAACATGGATGTCGAAACCAAAAAAAATTTCAAAAGTCGATTACTTATTATCACGCAACAAAAGAGGGGACTTGAAACCCTACGGCAAACATAATAAAAAGTAAAGGAAGTGGAAGAAAAAAAGCACTATTGGTAGCAATGTAGTCATGATCGTTTAGCAGATATATTAAAAATCTAATGCAGGATGTGTACTCCTTTTTAAAAAAATTGGTTCAAGCAAAAAACTCAAAAAAAAAAAAAAAAAAAAAAGAAAAAAAAATATCAAGAGAATAAAGAAAGCACGATAACATAAAGTCATTCAATTTTTAGATGAAGAAAACACCCATAATATGCACAACAGATGTGAGGATGAAGGTACAAACTATATTACAAAGTATTGGTGTAGGTTACAACACAGAAGCTAAACCAATTACAAACAATATTTTAATCTGCATGTACTTGAATATTAGGAAAAAATAAATAATATGTTCCATAATTCAAAAATGAGATTTAGAACCGAGGTCTTAGGATTTTTTTTTGAGTTCTAAAAAGATAAGAGAAGGCTATAATTTAGAAGTTAGGATTTACTGAATATTGTGACCCACGTAAGCTTTTCTAAAATGAGATAAACTGGTGTGGTAATTAATGAAAATTTGTTATTGATTGCAAAGTTTAAGGACATTAATCTTTGCTAGCCAAAATTAAGGGATATTTTCAGGTTTTTAATTTGAAAGGAAGGTAAATAGTGTGACTTTGGCTGAAAAAATTTGTGTCGACTACATACTTATGGCATGCGGACCAAGGCAAAACTAATAAAAATACTACATGAAAAAATGTATGCAACTATGAGAGGTAATTCCTGGATCCAGAATCCAAAAGTTGAAAATCACAAAAGTAAATTAAATTGAACAAAACTACAAAAAAAGTTGCAAAAGCTCTATGATTAAAGCAACCAAAATACAATTAAAAACCGTGACATTTAGGATTTTTTGGAAAATTTATGGTTGATTAATTTGGATTTAAATGAAAGAAGGAAAAGAGTAAGCGGAGGGCTAAACATAAAGGGATAAGTTTAAAAGTTTATAATTCGAATTGGTGTGAGTTGGAAAAGATAATGAGATAATAGATGATTTTTTTTTTCTCAAATGATTTTAAAATAGGAAAGAGATGACGTGAGAAAAAAATGATTGATACTCATATTTTAAGAAAAGTCCAAATTAAAGAGAGAGAAGGAGGCATTAGGAGGAGAGGATGAGAAAAAAGGAAATTGAAGAATGTGTGTGTGTGTGTGAGAGAGAGAGAGAGAGAGAGGTAAGAGGGAGAAAGAGGGAGAGAAGCGATGGAGAGAAAAAAGGGATAACAAAACGCAATTGAAGAAGGTCAGAGGGAGAGAAATTGTTCAAATTGAAGAGGTTAAGCCAAGAAAAATTAGGGGAGATAAAACTAAAAGGCACACATGGCAAGAGTAGAAGGCATCCAAGTAGGCAATGACGTGACAACCTTCGATTCTCTCAGTTTCGACTCACACACACACACACACACACACACACACACACACACATATATAAAATTAGATTACTAGCACAGTACAAAGCAACGCTTCAAGAATGTACTCTGTATAATTAGGTTTAAAAACAAAATGTTGATTTAGCTTCAACCATGAGATATCATTGATTGTATTTTATGTGTAGACACTTCATTTTTATAGACATTTTTAATTAAATAAATAATGATTTATATCATTAATTAAAGTGCATTATTAAGTATAGACTTTGTAATGTAATTTAGTTAAATTTATTAAGTCCAGTCCACTAGTCTAACCCAGTTGCATCTCTAGTCCTTTAGTCCAGTCCAATTGCATCAGTCCAGCCCAATTATGTCATGTTCAGTCCAAGTTCTAGATTATTTTAATTGATATAGTTTATCTATATAACTTGGAAAACTAATCCATGAATTATCCTTGATGCAAATATCAAATCACTTTATTTTTTTTAGTTAGGAAGTGAATTATCTAGAATCTGGCTCATCTCATTTAATACTTCATAGATAATTATTGAAAATAGGTCAGATAATGTCCCAAAATTTGAAAAAATCATCTTTAAGTTACTGGGTGAATCGGCCGATTTTCGATTAGCCGGTCGGTTAGTTGACTTTTGTCAGTCAATCTACAATTATATCACTTATTTTGACTTATCTCTAACCTTACAAATTGACAATGTCAATCTTATCAGATTCTTTGACACTCAGCACTACAAGAAAGACCCTTTGTCTTCTTTTTTAAGGATCTAGAAGCTTATTCTCTTTGAGCTTGCATACCATTTCCTTGGAAAGTGACATTCTTTCTCTTTCGAGAAGTCAAGCCATTCAAATCACTTTTTAAAGTCTCTTGTGTTCTTTGTATCGTGGATCATACGAAGAACATCCCCGAGTCGTCAAGATAAGCTAAATCACTAGGTAATCTTCACTAGTTTTTCTAGATTAGAGAATCATATAGAATCTCTCATCCATGTGATCACATTTCATTTAAAAAACAATGAAAAAAGTCTTTTTTGCATTTCTTTGTCTAAAGTCTAAGCTTTATATGTAGATTACTCCCCCTAAGACCAGAACCAAACTACGTCGGTTTTGATTCCGATTAGTCCGATTGGATACATAGACAATTCAATTCTTGATATCGAGTTCAAGCCAAAAATATAAAAATTTAGGGTTAGTTTTATTATTTTTTGCATGCTATGCGCTTCTAAGACCAAAATTCATTAAAAACGAAGTAGAGACCGAAAGGGCACGATAGATGCCTAACACCTTCCCATTGTGTAACTTAGTCCCCGAACTCCTTCTCTAGGTTTCGATAGATCAATCGTCATTTTGAACACTTTAGTGTCTTTCTTATTTTTTTAATTAAATAACGAGTCCAGTAAAATCTTTAGGGATTTTTTCTGAAGCGGTTCGCCACAATATGATTATTACTTTAACCTAATAAGTCAAACGAATAGCCTATAATATGCATAATTCTTTGAATTATAAATTTTCTCTCCTCCCTTTTTTCTCAACGGCCTCGTGCATAATCAACCAAAATTTTAGTGTCAATGATCACTTGAAGTGTAGCATATAGGATAAACTTTACGTGTGGACATTATATATATATACACCGACATTATAAAAACAGAATAATCTACTTTTCACCTTTATATTATTGTCTGTACACACAATTATTCCTTAGATGTTTGATTTTCAAGTGTGATTCTTAGTTGCTATACTCGTTCATATAGTTATCCATCCAATATAGGGTGAAAAAAATTCAGCAAGCTGGGGACCAACTTAAAATCTACAAGATTTCATAGAATAGGTAAAAATAAGAAAAGCGCAGGGTTGACATTTTTATTAGCTTTCTTGCTAAATTGTACTAATGCAATTTTGTCTTCATGAATTTAATGTTTATAGTGGCCAAAATAAAAAATCATACGGTGATATCCAAGTAACAACCATGATGATGGTAGACACAACATATATCGGGTGAGCTACTTAAATTGCCTCTTAAGTCACTATACATTTTAATATGGCATATGCTTTTATGATAAAATGATAATGTATGACTGTATAAATATATTGTGAGAATATTTGAGTCAATCTTGGTTTTTCCTTTTGAAAAGGTAAAGTAAAAGAAGGTTTGGAAATGTTTTTATTTATGAGGAACAATACCATCAAAAACCTCATTATATATTTTGTTTGGCTCCCTGAGAATAATTTAATGTAACAATTGTAAGAAAATATTCTCTAATGAGTGTTGATTTATTGTAGGAAACACGTATAAGTAATAAAGATTACAATGGAAAGGCGACGTTAAGCTAAGAAGAGAGTTCAAAATAACTAAGTAAAAATATGGCGCCAAACCAACGCAGAACTCATCAATTGTACTATTCTTATCATCATAATAATAATTATGATAATACTAATAATAATGATTAATAGGGTAGGTGAAAGTGGTGGCTTGTAGCAGAAAATAGTGGAAGATGCAGTTTGTTTGACCAAAAGCATGAGGAGGCAATTTGTACCACTTTTGTTTGTACTTCAGAATCACTTAAATATTACCATATTACCCTTTGCTTTGAAAATTAAAAGTTTCTCAATCTGGTTCATGTGATCTATGTGGATTATCATAGTCATGTAATATGTCATTTCACTCATTCGTGCTAAATAACGAGCTTCTTTGCTCACTCATGCATGGACAAAGGAGCGAAACCTACCATAGTCTATCGGTTATATATATATATATATAGTAATAAGAATAATATTCTTGGACTGACTTGCCACTCACGCGAACTTGGCCGAAAAGATACGTGGCCATGAAACATACACGAACACATACTTCACAAGTAATGCATCTATCTAATTCAAAGTGAATTCGATCATGCATTCTCAAGATTATGCCTTGAAGAAAACCTTAGAGTCGTGTTATGGGTGACCTTATTACCCTATTTTGAAGACTGACAGAGAAAACTTTACTCTTCGTTCAACAAACATTGATCTCTGTGTGTGTGTTTACACCTAATTGGAACATCGGAGGTGAGGGTTGGATGTGGGAAGATATTGCGGGACAATGGACAGTTTGGTGGTGGGGTGATGGCGAGATGATGCCATGGAGGTAAGAAGTGGCGGTCATAGGGATGGTGGACAAACAAGCCGTTGGATTATAATCTGTTTCAAGCACAGTTGATACCAATTTTAGATTGTTGGTTACAAATATGATTTATTGTTTCTTCTATTGTGACCCAAATTAAGTTTTGAATTTAAAGTTACGATCTTATCATTTAACTTTGATCACATTTGATCTTATCATTGTATGTTTTGATTATGCAGTATAAATGAAAATTGTTTTCTCCAATCTATTGATTGAGTTTGTCCTATGGCTTGGAATATTTCAATCATGCAGAAAGTGTTACATACTTTTAGGATGATGCAGAGAAACCTTCACGGTGGTGGGGGAAAGGGAGTGATGGTGGTTCGGAGACAATGGCAGGAAGATGAACTGGTAGATAACGGTGAGGTTTTGGTAGCAGAGAGGAATATTTGGGAGAGAGGAAATAATTTTCATGCTCCCTCTAAGTCCTTTACTCATAAAAGAGCGAGTTTGAATGACTTTAAACAGGTTAGTGACGTGGCCGTTTCTAGAACTTAAGTTTAATTTGGACAACTTCAATCGGGTCTACAAGACTTATGTTGTAACCCAGTTACAAAGAGCATCCAAGTCCGATTTCATTATACTTAGTGAGTTTTTACTGTTCACGAACAACTCGTAGGTTGAACATTAAATATTACAATCAATTCGGATATAAGAAAACGGGTGCAAATTTGAGCATTAAATATTACAGTCAATTCGGATCTAAGAAATGGGTGCAAACAAATTTCTATCAAGAAGCGATTTTTAAGCTTCACTATCTAAATTTCACTTTTCTTGTTAAAACTTTGTCCTCCCTCCCTTCCACAAAAATTGATCATATTTTCATTTTGAGTCATCCTAAAAGAATTGCTCAGTTTCCAAATGAAGAAAGATTCTATATGTATTTTTACATATTTATCCTTTCTATATATTTTTATTTTATTTCTTTTTCCTCATCTCTTCCAACTCATTTTCTTTCTCTTAATCAACATCGTTATACTCTTTTATTTTAATTCCCTCTACATTTAACACTCAACTAGCGTATTTTTCTCTCATGTTTCACTTTCTTTTTCTCATATTTCTAAAAGATAAAATGCGAAATACACAATATATGACTTAAGTCTTTAACATACATGTCAAGTCAAAATTAAGTAAAATTTTTGTTTTTTGGGACAGAGGAAGTATGTATGCCTTTTTATAGATAAAATGGAAACTTAAATTAAAGGGCTAAAATGAAGCTGAAACATTCCTAACTTTTGCCTTTTTCCACTTTCACGCTCTTCCAAGTACAGCTTGGCAGCAGACCCCGTCCTCTGCAGTTCCTTTTTCTTTTGACTGAAACTGACGACACCCCATTAAGCTTAAGCTTTCACTACTCCACTCATATACGGTGGATTTGGTGTAACCTAACTTCCCCATTAGCCTCCGGCCTCTGTTCCCCACCCCATTTGACACAGACACTGTTGCTGGACTATCCATAACTCTGCACATTCTTCCAGGTTAGTTCACATTCTGGGTAAGGTTGTTCTCTTGTAGTTCTCGCTCTATTAGTTATCCTTTTGCAAACTTTTATGTCATTCTTATATATCAACCCGAATTTGAAAATTTATGGCATCGCCCGTTGCTTTTGAGTTATTCCTTGCTTCATTTATGCAATAACCTCTTAATCTACACTGGTTCAAAATTCTGTTTGGTTTTATCACAAAGTTAATACGAATGAATCCATATTTGTTTAGGAAATTAGTTCATTATTATCTCCTTTGTTAGCTATGGTGGAGCTTTATAAGTGGTAACCCCACGTTTCACCATTTCCTGCTTTGAGTAGGAGGCTCGATACTTATTCAAGGAAAAAGAGAGAGATGAGAAGTTGATTAGCGACCCATAATATAAATAGCTTCATCTTGGGGTTTAGCTTCTTCAGGTTTTACCGCTTTAGCATGAGTGAAGACAAGGATCTCCAATGAAGCATTTCAAATTTCCACTCTCGCTGCGCTTATGCGCTCTGTTCGTTTAGGGTTGGACGATGTGGCCAGAAATCAGATTCCTTATGGCTACTGTGCTGTTATCTTGAAAGAGTTTCTATGCAATTTTATTGTTGAAGTTGTTCCCAACTTACTTTGCTCGCACCCACGGGCCCACCAGGGGTCCCATTTTGTGCGTCATGTCACATATTCAATGGTCAATTTTTCAACCGGTCAAAATGCGCACGCTCAAGTCACATGCATTTTTCATTAACTTTTCGAGGCAATTCATGACTAAATTTATTTTTGTCGCCAATGTAGCGACTTTGGCGCCACCAACACTTAGGAAAATATGCAAAAGTAGGCTTGGCGCGACTCTCACCTTAAGGGGGTCAGGCATTTCCCTTAATTGGGGGGGGGGGGGTCGGCCACCTCCCTTGACGGTGGGGGCTCGCGACCACTTTTTCCTTCACTCATTCGAGCACCATGTCCGCAATGCTTACCCATCACCCGTGACTGCACGACCCCCGTTGTTGCCCAGGCGCCGTAGTCGCGAAGACTGTCGCTCGCGGCCGCGTGCCGTCACTGCGGCTAGTGTTGCTAGCGGCCGCGTGCTGTCTCCGCGTCGCCCTCACCAGCTTCACGGTGCCCGTCGCCCGCGTGCCGACTCCACGGCGCCCGTTGCCCGTGGCTGCGCGTAGTCTCAGCGACGCCCGCCGTAAACCTCGGCCGCGCGCCATCTCCGCAACGCCCGTGCGTTGGCTCCGCGGTGCCCATCACCCGCACGCCGACTCCATGGCGCCCATCGCCTGCGGCTGTGCGCCGACTCCACGGCTCTCTTCTCCTGCGGCCGCGCGCCGTCGCCCGCGGGCGGACTTCACGGCGCTCGTCGCCCGCGGGCGGACTTCACGGCGCTCGTCGCCCGCGGGCGGACTTCACGGCGCTCGTCGCCCGCGGGCGGACTTCACGGCGCTCGTCGCCCGCGCGCGGACTTCACGGCGCTCGTCGCCCGCGTGCCATCTCCAACACTCTGTCGTGCCCATGCACCGTGCCACTAATACAGTCACGCCCTCTGGCTCCCTGTCACACTACAGTGCCCTCGGCACCATACACACTCCGCCGCGCCGCTGATATAGCCGCGCCCCCGGGCTCTCTGTCACACTATCATGCCCTCAGCACCTCACTCACTTCGCAGCACCTAGGCGCCGCTCCGCTGATACAGTTGCGCCCCTGGCTCTCTCCTCGCATTGGTCAATCCTTTCACCACACCATTTGCACCTTGCCTTGATCATGGAACATGCTTCAACCCACTCTCCGGAGTGTGCAACATTCCGTGGGTTATAGGCGACTCTTCTGGAACACTATCTCCGCCAGGGAGCTTTTCAACTCCCTTTCCGCCAGGTAAACGGCTCCTCTGGGATGCAACCTTGGCCCGTCGGATATACGACTCCTCCGGGACACTATTTCTGCCAGGAAGCTTTTCAACTTCCCTTCTGCTAGGTAGACGGTTCCTCCGAGATGCTACCTCGGCCTGTCAGGTAGACGACTCCTCTAGGATGCTACCTTGACGCACTACCAGTGCTCCGGCACAAGGACTCACCCACGGGGATGGGCGTCTCGTCCGGGACACGCTCTCCGCCAGGGAGCTTTTCAACTCTCCTTCTCCCTGCTAGACGGCTCCTTCGGGATGCTACCCCGGTCCGTCGGGTAGACGGCTCCTCTGGGATGCCACTTTGTCGCGCCCTGAGTGCTCCGGCACAAGGACTCACCCCGTAGGGATAGACTCGCTCTTTAAGACACTATCTATGCCAGGGAGCTCTAAGTGCTTCGGCATGAAGACTCCCCTTCCGCCAGGTAGACAACTCTTCCGGGATACTACCTCGGCCTGCGGGATAGGCGACTCCTCTGGGACACTATCTTCGCCAGGGTGTCTACGTGACTGGCCTACGTACTCCGGCACTGGGAGTTTCATCAGCACCCCTAGGGACTATGACTCTCGGGTCACTCCGAGACGGAAGCAGGTCTCCGGAGAGCATCGCGCCTAGTCTGCCTAGTAGGTAGGCGTCGGGTCTTCACCACCGCTGCTAGGCCTGTGGGACTCTGCAAGAGCCTTGGATCGGTGGCTAGATCAAGGGGGTTCTCTGGCCACACCGAGGCTGTGGGAGCCATTTCCAGATAGACAGAGCGACGCTTTGAGGAGCAGGCCGAATGAATATGCGATCTGACAGTCTGCGGAGAACCGGTATTTTTGGACCCCTGATGACACCATGATGACACATGCAACTTGTCCCTATAAATAGGGGACTTTGGATTTCATTTTCAATAGAATTCTCTCATGTTGACAATTTCACTTTCTCACTCTAAAATCCAAATCCTCTGAAGTTCTAGAGAGAGAAACATAGTTGGACCCTGACATTGGACCGTGACGCCGGATCCTGACGCTGGACCTAAGCATCGAACTGTGATTGTAGTCGTATATTCCCCCTGCGCCGTCGCCCTCGCAGTACTGCTCAGGCTCTGGTTGGGAAGCTCTGGGTGTCTGCCCTTGCCCCACCCTTGGTGTGTCCCACATTAGCACAATTGGCATCTGACTCGGATTGCATTTCTTGTGGCACCTCCACGTCGACTGCGAACCCACTTCCTTGGCATCAGAAGTGATTACTAATACACTTTGATCAGTTTAGAGTGGTCACAATTTTTTGTTGCATTTTTGTTAGTATCATTCTTCCATCTCTCTCCGGCACTGGTTCCAATCCCACTTATATGCTCATTTCTTACCCACATTACTTCCGTGTTTCGGCTGCAATCGGCTATGCGGATGCTGCTTCTTAGAAGACGGCGTACACTCTAAATCATATGGCAAAACTATTATCTTAGAGTCATCCTAATCTCAGCTTAGTTGGTAATGTTACAGGGATATTACGTGACGTGCATCATGAGTCCCACCTTGACGTAAAAGCTTAAACCAGTAGATCTTGGGTTTATCCATGTATATACGTCCATCTTATTTTTCATCTTTATCTGATGTGGGAATAACACGTACACGTGCATCTTTAACTGTGACCCCCTCCGTCCCAAAAAAAAATGATCATATTTCCTTTCTAGGTTGTCCTAAAAAAATTGATCACTTTTCAATTTAAGAAAGATTCCGTAGATGTTTTTCTATGTTTACCCTTTTTACACTTTTTTTTATTCTATTTCTCTCTCCACATTTATTCCTCCACCAACCCGTTTTTCTCTCTTTTGACCCACTTTCTTCCTTCATTCTCTCTCTCTCTCTCTCGGGATAGAATGGAAAACTCACAAAATATGACTCATATCCTAAAGAAGCGTGCAAGTCATACGCGATCAACTAACTAGGGCCAGAGGGAGTATTATGTTGTATATATTGTCCCAATGTATTTATAATAATGTGTCTCTGTGGTAATTGGATTTATGGTCCTCAAGTTGAAACATATATGCATATGTATATATATGTGTGTGCGCTGTGTGTGTTTTTTTATACATATATATACACGCATACGTACAGTCGTACACATATATGTATTGATATATGGGAGCTGATCAATGACCATTGCTGGCAACTTAACTTAAGTTGCAAGCGGTATTTGGCCGTCCACGCCGCCAGCGTAGACGGGCCAGATTACAAATTGTTTTCGCCAACTTTAAATGTCCGCTACATTATGCAGCGGACGGTGAAAATTACGTTCAGCGTGAACGGTTAGATCGGTAAGTTGCCAGCGGTGGATCGTTAACAGCTCCTCATAAGTGCATTTAAATATGCATTACTACAGAAAGAAAGAAAGGAAAGATGAAGAAAAATAATATATAAGAAGGAAAATAGTTCAAAATTTGTAAACAAGTGACAAAAGAATCGGCACCAGCCCAATGGACTGGTGGAACCTTTCCTATATAAAGTGTGCCTCAACCGAACTTTAACGTGCGGCACCTATCGGGATCGGTGGCACCTATCAGTGCAATTCTTTGGCCAGTGATCATAGGTTCGACGTCAATTCCTTGGACCAGTGGCATCTAATCAAACGGTTTATAAGCCCTGTAGCTTCAAAATTTGGAACTCTTCTTGGGTTTTTCAAGGATATAATAGCCATAATTTTGAAGAGTTGAGACTCTTCATTAAGGGGGCTTAAGCACCAATTTATTGCCTATGTAAGTGAAGTCTTGAACTTCACTTGTAACTAATTGCATCTTGAATATTCTTCTCTTCTCTCTAAAACTTTATGGGATTCTTTCTTAGTGTCTTTGAGTTTTATCCTAACTGAGTTCTTGGTAGTGAGAGAGAATTGTAAAAATGCAATCTTCAATCCTGAAGTGATTGAGTGTTGTATACTGGCATAGATTTTCCTTGAGTCTGTTTGCACGTAGTTGAGAAAATACTATCTTTAAGATAGCTTCCTACAAGTGCCTTGCCCAACAAAATCTTCTTCTATTCCTTTTACTTCTTGATTTTTCTAAGTCCACACACCTTCACCGTAATTCAGCCTACAACATATTGGTCAAAGATCTCGAAAGTACCTTTATTAGACCCCTTGTCCATCTCTGTCTACCACTCTCTGAACAATACCACGTGTCTTAGTCTTTCTTGGCTATCGAGAACTTCTTCATCACCAAGTTCCCTTGGTCCCAAATCCGTTATCTTATGAAAGATGTAATAAGGCTGCCTATTGTTGATGAGCGACTGGTGTTATTTATCAAAAGCTTGTTGAACTAGAGTTTTCAATACGTGGAAGCATGTTTCTGGGCCTTGCGAATGAAGGTGTTCAAACAAAATTGCCTCTTCAGTTAATAACTTTAGGACTATAGGGAATATGTAATTTCTTGTGAACAAGCATGTCTATAGGTGTTGAAATTAATCAACCACCAATTGGTGGGGGAAGCGCTTAGGGATGATCTAAACTTGCTACAGTTGACATTAGGGCTAAAACTAGAGGCTGATTTGCAGCTCTGGATAGTAGCCTGGAAATTTACTATAGAGAAGAAGAAAAGATGGAGTAACGCTTGACCCCTAATAATGTAATTTCCTCTTGGGGGTTTGGAAATTGGCTGAAACTGATAGAAGAGTACTACCAGAGTTTTTTCTGCTGGACATTATGAAGTTTTGACATTCAGTGTCTGATTGTCTGTTGAGATAAATGTTTTATAATTCTGCTTTAGGCAATTAGGCCTAAGAGTTTAGTCCTAGTTCTATATTTTCTTGAAAGATAAATTGTTGTCTGCTATATGTGCATGTATGTGTATATATTTGTGCGTGTCCGTCTATGTATACACATAAAGGGGTTGATATCCTGTGCTTTATGATGTGTAACACAGTCTCTTGGTATGAGGTGCAAAATTTATAGGTCTCACTTCTAGATTTTTCTTTCTTCAGATCACTGATTTTAACTATCCGATAGATCCTCTCTTAGGTGCAAGAATTGGGTTTGAGTTCTAGGCATATCCTTTCAATCAAGTTATCCTCTTTCCTCTGTTTCTCTTTTTCTCTGATATTTTATTGGCTTTTGTGCTTGCATTTCTGTTTTCTTTTCATGATTGATAAAGCAGTGCGAGGGGCATAATATATTTTCAGTTTGAGTAACTCATCGTTCTCCTGTTTGTATTTGCTGAAGATGCCAGAGGTTCAGTTGGGTGCCACCACTATAAGAAGCCATGGAATTGCAGTGGCGAGGATACACATACATGATTGGCTTATTCTTGTGCTTCTTGTGGTGATAGAGGTCATTCTGAACGTAATAGAACCATTTCACCGTTTTGTCGGAGAGGATATGATGACAGACCTAAAGTACCCACTGAAAGGCAATACGATTCCCCTTTGGGGTGCTCCGGTAATCTATGTTGAGAAAAAATCGTGCAGCAAATGCTTTGATGCCCACAGATTGACTTTATTTGCTTTAACGCCTTGAGATCAAGTTTATTGGGAAAGATATTGTTTTTTGTTGTTTTCATTCATCTCTGCCAGATACTGGTCTAATATACTTTTTCCTGACAGATCATTGCGGTATTACCGCCCCTTGCTGTCATTATCATTTACTACTTCATCAGAAAGGATGTTTATGATTTGCATCAAGCCGTTTTGGGTAATATCATGCTTAATTTTGTTTGTTATGGACTTTAACTATAGTTATGATAATGATGTGCAGTGTTTCTAAATATTTATGTATGAATGTGTAGGCCTTCTGTTTTCTGTTCTTATAACTGGAGTTTTGACCGATGCAATTAAAGATGCTGTTGGTCGGCCTCGTCCAGACTTCTTTTGGCGCTGCTTTCCTAATGGCAAAGGGGTGAGTCCTCGTCAGTTGCCTTTAGTTTTCCCTCGAGTTCAAGGTTACTTCAGCTTTATATGTTTAAGTGGTTAGCCTTTTCATTACTTTATGTTAGTTTTGTGTGAATTTTAGGTGTTTGATCCTGTCACTACGAATGTTATGTGTACTGGACTGAAGAGTGTCATCAAAGAAGGACACAAAAGTTTCCCAAGTGGTCATACATCTTGTAAGTAGGAAAATCCTATATATATGACTGTATGCTTTTTCTTATTTTGATTACTTCTAATAGGATAGTTCAAATAGGGTGCTTCTTTATTGTGTTTCTCGAAAATTCTTTGATTAACACGATAAATGAAATATATACAGGATCGTTTTTCTAAAATTTCTGAAGCATCCTGTTCTTGTGATTGGCAACCATAAGTAGCTAAGTTAGTGATCAACAGTTCATTGT
>JAVXUO010002270.1:0-71843 GCA_033065855.1 Escallonia rubra
TGAGATAATAGATGAATTTTTTTTTCTCAAATGATTTTAAAATAGGAAAGCAATGATGTGGGAAAAAAATGATTGATACTCATATTTTAAGAAAAGTCCAAATTAAAGAGAGAGAAGGAGGCATTAGGAGGGGAGGATGAAAAAAGAAAAGTGAAGAATGTGTGTGTGTGTGTGTGAGAGAGAGAGAGAGAGAGAGGTAAGAGGGAGAAAGAGGGAGAGAAGCGATGGAGAGAAAAAAGGGATAACAAAACGAAATTGAAGAAGGTGAGAGGGAGAGAAATTGTTCAAATTGAAGAGGTTAAGCCAAGAAAAATTAGGGGAGATAAAACTAAAAGGCACACATGGCAAGAGTAGAAGGCATCCAAGTAGGCAATGACGTGACAACCTTCAATTCTCTCAGTTTCGACTCACACACACACACACACACACACACACACATATATAAAATTAGATTACTAGCACAGTACAAAGCAACGCTTCAAGAATGTACTCTGTATAATTAGGTTTAAAAACAAAATGTTGATTTAGCTTCAACCATGAGATATCATTGATTGTATTTTATGTGTAGCACTTCATTTTTATAGTCATTTTTAATTAAATAAATAATGATTTATATCATTAATTAAAGTGCATTATTAAGTATAGACTTTGTAATGTAATTTAGTTAAATTTATTAAGTCCAGTCCACTAGTCTAACCCAGTTGCATGTCTAGTCCTGTAGTCCAGTCTAGTCAGTCAGTCCAGTTGCATCCAGCCCAATTATGTCACGTGAGTCCAAGTTCTAGATTATTTTAATTGATATAGTTTATCTATATAACTTGGAAAACTAATCCATGAATTATCCTTGATGCAAATATCAAATCACTTTATTTTTTTTAGTTAGGAAGTGAATTATCTAGAATCTGGCTCATCTCATTTAATACTTCATAGATAATTATTGAAAATAGGTCAGATAATGTCCCAAATTTTGAAAAAATCATCTTTAAGTTACTGGGTGAATCGGCCGATTTTCGATTAGCCGGTCGGTTAGTTGACTTTTGTCAGTCAATCTACAATTATATCACTTATTTTGACTTATCTCCAACCTTACAAATTGACAATGTCAATCTTATCAGATTCTTTGACACTCAGCACTACAAGAAAGACCCTTTGTCTTCTTTTTTAAGGATCTAGAAGCATATTCTCTTTTGAGCTTGCATACCATCTCCTTGGAAAGTGATATTCTTGCTCTTTCGAGAAGTCAAGCCATTCAAATCACTTTTTAAAGTCTCTTGTGTTCTTTGTATCGTGGATCATACGAAGAACATCCCCGAGTCGTCAAGATAAGCTAAATCGCTAGGTAATCTTCACTAGTTTTTCTAGATTAGAGAATCATATAGAATCTCTCATCCATGTGATCACATTTCATTTAAAAAACAATGAAAAAAGTCTTTTTTGCATTTCTTTGTCTAAAGTCTAAGCTTTATATGTAGATTACTCCCCCTAAGACCAGAACCAAACTACGTCGGTTTTGATTCCGATTAGTCCGATTCGATACGTAGACAATTCAATTCTTGATATCGAGTTCAAGCAAAAAATATAAAAAATTAGGGTTAGTTTTATTTTTTATTGCATGCTATGCGCTTCTAAGACGAAAATTCATTAAAAACGAAGTAGAGACCGAAATGGCACGACGTATGCCTAACACCTTCCCATTGTGTAACTTAGTCCCCGAACTCCTTCTCTAGGTTTCGATAGATCAATCGTCATTTTGAACACTTTAGTGTCTTTCTTATTTTTCTTTAATTAAATAAGATGGCGAAGTCCAGTAAAATCTTTAGGGATTTTTTCTGAAGCGGTTCGCCACAATATGATTATTACTTTAACCTAATAAGTCAAACGAATAGCCTATAATATGCATAATTCTTTGAATTATAAATTTTCTCTCCTCCCTTTTTTCTCAACGGCCTCGTGCATAATCAACCAAAATTTTAGTGTCAATGATCACTTGAAGTGTAGCATATAGGATAAACTTTACGTGTGGACATTATATATATATATATATACACCGACATTATAAAAACAGAATAATCTACTTTTCACCTTTATATTATTGTCTGTACACACAATTATTCCTTAGATGTTTGATTTTCAAGTGTGATTCTTAGTTGCTATACTCGTTCATATAGTTATCCATCCAATATAGGGTGAAAAAAATTCAGCAAGCTGGGGACCAACTTAAAATCTACAAGATTTCATAGAATAGGTAAAAATAAGAAAAGCGCAGGGTTGACATTTTTATTAGCTTTCTTGCTAAATTGTACTAATGCAATTTTGTCTTCATGAATTTAATGTTTATAGTGGCCAAAATAAAAAATCATACGGTGATATCCAAGTAACAACCATGATGATGGTAGACACAACATGCCTTTTCAGCCATATATCGGGTGAGCTACTTAAATTGCCTCTTAAGTCACTATACATTTTAATATGGCATATGCTTTTATGATAAAATGATAATGTATGACTGTATAAATATATTGTGAGAATATTTGAGTCAATCTTGGTTTTTCCTTTTGAAAAGGTAAAGTAAAAGAAGGTTTGGAAATGTTTTTATTTATGAGGAACAATACCA
This sequence comes from Escallonia rubra, assembly GCA_033065855.1. NCBI lineage: Eukaryota > Viridiplantae > Streptophyta > Magnoliopsida > Escalloniales > Escalloniaceae > Escallonia > Escallonia rubra. The sequence goes on from JAVXUO010002270.1 coordinate 2,615, forward strand.
TCAAAAACCTCATTATATATTTTGTTTGGCTCCCTGAGAATAATTTAATGTAACAATTGTAAGAAAATATTCTCTAATGAGTGTTGATTTATTGTAGGAAACACGTATAAGTAATAAAGATTACAATGGAAAGGCGACGTTAAGCTAAGAAGAGAGTTCAAAATAACTAAGTAAAAATATGGCGCCAAACCAACGCAGAACTCATCAATTGTACTATTCTTATCATCATAATAATAATTATGATAATACTAATAATAATGATTAATAGGGTAGGTGAAAGTGGTGGCTTGTAGCAGAAAATAGTGGAAGATGCAGTTTGTTTGACCAAAAGCATGAGGAGGCAATTTGTACCACTTTTGTTTGTACTTCAGAATCACTTAAATATTACCATATTACCCTTTGCTTTGAAAATTAAAAGTTTCTCAATCTGGTTCATGTGATCTATGTGGATTATCATAGTCATGTAATATGTCATTTCACTCATTCGTGCTAAATAACGAGCTTCTTTGCTCACTCATGCATGGACAAAGGAGCGAAACCTACCATAGTCTATCGGTTATATATATATATATATAGTAATAATAATAATATTCTTGGACTGACTTGCCACTCACGCGAACTTGGCCGAAAAGATACGTGGCCATGAAACATACACGAACACATACTTCACAAGTAATGCATCTATCTAATTCAAAGTGAATTCGATCATGCATTCTCAAGATTATGCCTTGAAGAAAACCTTAGAGTCGTGTTATGGGTGACCTTATTACCCTATTTTGAAGACTGACAGAGAAAACTTTACTCTTCGTTCAACAAACATTGATCTCTGTGTGTGTGTTTACACCTAATTGGAACATCGGAGGTGAGGGTTGGATGTGGGAAGATATTGCGGGACAATGGACAGTTTGGTGGTGGGGTGATGGCGAGATGATGCCATGGAGGTAAGAAGTGGCGGTCATAGGGATGGTGGACAAACAAGCCGTTGGATTATAATCTGTTTCAAGCACAGTTGATACCAATTTTAGATTGTTGGTTACAAATATGATTTATTGTTTCTTCTATTGTGACCCAAATTAAGTTTTGAATTTAAAGTTACGATCTTATCATTTAACTTTGATCTTATCATTGTATGTTTTGATTATGCAGTATAAATGAAAATTGTTTTCTCCAATCTATTGATTGAGTTTGTCCTATGGCTTGGAATATTTCAATCATGCAGAAAGTGTTACATACTTTTAGGATGATGCAGAGAAACCTTCACGGTGGTGGGGGAAAGGGAGTGATGGTGGTTCGGAGACAATGGCAAGAAGATGAACTGGTAGATAACGGTGAGGTTTTGGTAGCAGAGAGGAATATTTGGGAGAGAGGAAATAATTTTCATGCTCCCTCTAAGTCCTTTACTCATAAAAGAGCGAGTTTGAATGACTTTAAACAGGTTAGTGACGTGGCCGTTTCTAGAACTTAAGTTTAATTTGGACAACTTCAATCGGGTCTACAAGACTTATGTTGTAACCCAGTTACAAAGAGCATCCAAGTCCGATTTCATTATACTTAGTGAGTTTTTACTGTTCACGAACAACTCGTAGGTTGAACATTAAATATTACAATCAATTCGGATATAAGAAAACGGGTGCAAATTTGAGCATTAAATATTACAGTCAATTCGGATCTAAGAAATGGGTGCAAACAAATTTCTATCAAGAAGCGATTTTTAAGCTTCACTATCTAAATTTCACTTTTCTTGTTAAAACTTTGTCCTCCCTCCCTTCCACAAAAATTGATCATATTTTCATTTTGAGTCATCCTAAAAGAATTGCTCAGTTTCCAAATGAAGAAAGATTCTATATGTATTTTTACATATTTATCCTTTCTATATATTTTTATTTTATTTCTTTTTCCACATTTAACTCTCAACCAACTCATTTTCTCTTTCTTGATTCACATTCTTATACTCTTTTATTCTAATTATTACGACATTTAACACTCAACTAGCGTATTTTTCTCTCATGTTTCACTTTCTTTTCCTCATATTTCTAAAAGATAAAATGCGAAATACACAATATATGACTTAAGTCTTTAACATACATGTCAAGTCAAAATTAAGTAAAATTTTTGTTTTTTGGGACAGAGGAAGTATGTATGCCTTTTTATAGATAAAATGGAAACTTAAATTAAAGGGCTAAAATGAAGCTGAAACATTCCTAACTTTTGCCTTTTTCCACTTTCACGCTCTTCCAAGTACAGCTTGGCAGCAGACCCCGTCCTCTGCAGTTCCTTTTTCTTTTGACTGAAACTGACGACACCCCATTAAGCTTAAGCTTTCACTACTCCACTCATATACGGTGGATTTGGTGTAACCTAACTTCCCCATTAGCCTCCGGCCTCTGTTCCCCACCCCATTTGACACAGACACTGTTGCTGGACTATCCATAACTCTGCACATTCTTCCAGGTTAGTTCACATTCTGGGTAAGGTTGTTCTCTTGTAGTTCTCGCTCTATTAGTTATCCTTTTGCAAACTTTTATGTCATTCTTATATATCAACCCGAATTTGAAAATTTATGGCATCGCCCGTTGCTTTTGAGTTATTCCTTGCTTCATTTATGCAATAACCTCTTAATCTACACTGGTTCAAAATTCTGTTTGGTTTTATCACAAAGTTAATACGAATGAATCCATATTTGTTTAGGAAATTAGTTCATTATTATCTCCTTTGTTAGCTATGGTGGAGCTTTATAAGTGGTAACCCCACGTTTCACCATTTCCTGCTTTGAGTAGGAGGCTCGATACTTATTCAAGGAAAAAGAGAGAGATGAGAAGTTGATTAGCGACCCATAATATAAATAGCTTCATCTTGGGGTTTAGCTTCTTCAGGTTTTACCGCTTTAGCATGAGTGAAGACAAGGATCTCCAATGAAGCATTTCAAATTTCCACTCTCGCTGCGCTTATGCGCTCTGTTCGTTTAGGGTTGGACGATGTGGCCAGAAATCAGATTCCTTATGGCTACTGTGCTGTTATCTTGAAAGAGTTTCTATGCAATTTTATTGTTGAAGTTGTTCCCAACTTACTTTGGTCGCACCCAAGGGCCCACAGTGGGTCCCATTTTGTGTGACACGTCACATGATCAATGGTTAATTTTTCAACCGGTCAAAATGCGCACGCTCAAGTCACATTCATTTTTCATTAACTTTTCGAGGCAATTCATGACTAAATTTATTTTTGTCGCCAATGTAGCGACTTTGGAGCCACCAAGACTTAGAAAAATATGCAAAAATAGATTTGGCGCGACTTGCACTTTAAGGGGGTCGGCCACCTCCCTTAACGAGGGGGGGTCGGCCACCTCCCTTGACGGTGGGGGCTCGCGACCACTTTTTCCTTCACACATTCGAGCACCATGTCCGCAATGCTTACCCATCACCCGTGACTGCACGACCCCCGTTGTTGCCCAGGCGCCGTAGTCGCGAAGACTGTCGCTCGCGGCCGCGTGCCGTCACTGCGGCTAGTGTTGCTAGCGGCCGCGTGCTGTCTCCGCGTCGCCCTCACCAGCTTCACGGTGCCCGTCGCCCGCGTGCTGACTCCACGGCGCCCGTTGCCCGTGGCTGCGCGTAGTCTCAGCGACGCCCGCCGTAAACCTCGGCCGCGCGCCATCTCCGCAACGCCCGTGCGTTGGCTCCGCGGTGCCCATCACCCGCGCGCCGACTCCATGGCGCCCATCGCCTGCGGCTGTGCGCCGACTCCACGGCTCTCTTCTCCTGCGGCCGCGCGCCGTCGCCCGCGGGCGGACTTCACGGCGCTCGTCGCCCGCGGGCGGACTTCACGGCGCTCGTCGCCCGCGGGCGGACTTCACGGCGCTCGTCGCCCGCGGGCGGACTTCACGGCGCTCGTCGCCCGCGCGCGGACTTCACGGCGCTCGTCGCCCGCGCGCGGACTTCACGGCGCCCGTCCCCTGCGCGCCGTCTCCAACACTCCTCCACGCCCATGCGCCGCGCCACTGATACGGCCATGCCCCATGGCTCCCTGTCACATTACAGTGCCCTCGGCACCTTACACACTCCGCCGCGCCGCTGATATAGCCGTGCCCTTGGATCTCTGTCACACTACTGTGCCCTCGGCACCATACTCACTTCGCCGCACCTGTGCGCCGCGCCGCTGATACAGTCGCGTCCCCTGGCTCTCTCCTCGCATTGGTCAATCCTTTCACCACACCAAGTGCACCTTGCCATTGTCGTGGAACATGCTTCGACCCACTCTCCGGAGTGTGCAGCATTCCGTGGGTTATAGGCGACTCCTCCGGGACACTATTTCCGCCAGGGAGCTTTTCAACTCCCTTTCCGCCAGGTAAACGGCTCCTTCGGGATACTACCTCGGCCCGTCGGGTATATGGCTCCTCCGGGACACTATTTCTGCCAGGAAGCTTTTCAACTTCCCTTCTGCGAGGTAGACGACTCCTCCGGGAGGCTACCTCGGTCCGCTAGGTAGACGGTTCCTCCTGGATACTACCTTGACGCTCTCTGAGTGCTCCGGCACAAGGACTCACCCGCGGGGATGGGCGACTCCTCTGGGACACTATCTCCGCCTGTGAGCTTTTCAACTCCCCTTCCGCCAGGTACACGGCTCTTCCGGGATGCTATCTCGGCCCGTCAGGTAGACGGCTCCACTGGGATGCTACCTTGATGCTCTCTGAGTGCTCTGGCACAAGGACTTACCCCACAGGGATAGGCTCGCTCTTTAAGACACTATCTCTGCCAGGTAGCTCTAAGTGCTCCAGCACGAAGACTCCCCTTCCGCCAGGTAGACGGCTCCTTCGGGATGCTACCTCAGCCCGCGGGATAGGCGACTCCTCCGGGACACTATCTCCACCAGGGTGCCTGCGTGACTGGCCTACATGCTTCGACACTGGGGGCATCATTAGCACCCATAGGGACTATGACCCCAGGGTCACTCCAAGACGAGAGCATGTCTCCGGAGGGCACTGCCTAGTCCGCCTGGCAGTTGGGCGTCGGGTCTTCCCTACCGCTGTCAGGCCTGTGGGACTCTACAAGGGCCTTCGGATTAGCGGCTAGATCAAAGGAGTTCTCTGACCACACCGATGATGTGGGAGCCAGTCTTTCCAGACAGATAGAACGACGCTCTGGGGAGTAGGCCGAATGAATATGTGATCCGACAGTCTGCGGAGAACCGGTATTTTTGGACCCCTGATGACACCATGATGACACATGCACACTTTCCCCTATAAATAGTGGACTTTGGATTTCATTTTCAATAGAATTCTCTCATGTTGACAATTTCACTTTCTCACTCTAAAATCCAAATCCTCTGAAGTTCTAGAGAGAGAAACATAGTTGGACCCTGACATTGGACCGTGACGCCGGATCCTGACGCTGGACCTAAGCATCGAACTGTGATTGTAGTCGTATATTCACCCTGCGCCGTCGCCCTCGCAGCACTGCTCGCCGCAGGCTCGGTCTGGGAGGCCCCTGGTCGCTGACCTTACTCCACCCTGGCTGCGTCCCACATTAGCAAACTTGGCATCTAACTCGGACTGTATTTCTTGTGGCATCTCCGCGTCGACTGCGAACCCACTTCCTTGGCATCAGAAGTGATTACTAATACACTTTGATCAGTTTAGAGTGGTCACAATTTTTTGTTGCATTTTTGTTAGTATCATTCTTCCATCTCTCTCCGGCACTGGTTCCAATCCCACTTATATGCTCATTTCTTACCCACATTACTTCCGTGTTTCGGCTGCAATCGGCTATGCGGATGCTGCTTCTTAGAAGACGGCGTACACTCTAAATCATATGGCAAAACTATTATCTTAGAGTCATCCTAATCTCAGCTTAGTTGGTAATGTTACAGGGATATTACGTGACGTGCATCATGAGTCCCACCTTGACGTAAAAGCTTAAACCAGTAGATCTTGGGTTTATCCATGTATATACGTCCATCTTATTTTTCATCTTTATCTGATGTGGGAATAACACGTACACGTGCATCTTTAACTGTGACCCCCTCCGTCCCAAAAAAAAATGATCATATTTCCTTTCTAGGTTGTCCTAAAAAAATTGATCACTTTTCAATTTAAGAAAGATTCCGTAGATGTTTTTCTATGTTTACCCTTTTTACACTTTTTTTTATTCTATTTCTCTCTCCACATTTATTCCTCCACCAACCCGTTTTTCTCTCTTTTGACCCACTTTCTTCCTTCATTCTCTCTCTCTCTCTCTCGGGATAGAATGGAAAACTCACAAAATATGACTCATATCCTAAAGAAGCGTGCAAGTCATACGCGATCAACTAACTAGGGCCAGAGGGAGTATTATGTTGTATATATTGTCCCAATGTATTTATAATAATGTGTCTCTGTGGTAATTGGATTTATGGTCCTCAAGTTGAAACATATATGCATGCATATGTATATATATGTGTGTGCGCTGTGTGTGTTTTTTTATACATATATATATATATATATATATATATATATATATATATATAAACACGCATACGTACACATATATGTATTGATATATGGGAGCTGATCAATGACCATTGCTGGCAACTTAACTTAAGTTGCAAGCGGTATTTGGCCGTCCACGCCGCCAGCGTAGACGGGCCAGATTACAAATTGTTTTCGCCAACTTTAAATGTCCGCTACATTATGCAGCGGACGGTGAAAATTACGTTCAGCGTGAACGGTTAGATCGGTAAGTTGCCAGCGGTGGATCGTTAACAGCTCCTCATAAGTGCATTTAAATATGCATTACTACAGAAAGAAAGAAAGAAAGAAAGAAAGGAAAGATGAAGAAAATAATATATAAGAAGGAAAATAGTTCAAAATTTGTAAACAAGTGACAAAAGAATCGGCACCAGCCCAATGGACTGGTGGAACCTTTCCTATATAAAGTGTGCCTCAACCGAACTTTAACGTGCGGCACCTATCGGGATCGGTGGCACCTATCAGTGCAATTCTTTGGCCAGTGATCATAGGTTCGACGTCAATTCCTTGGACCAGTGGCATCTAATCAAACGGTTTATAAGCCCTGTAGCTTCAAAATTTGGAACTCTTCTTGGGTTTTTCAAGGATATAATAGCCATAATTTTGAAGAGTTGAGACTCTTCATTAAGGGGGCTTAAGCACCAATTTATTGCCTATGTAAGTGAAGTCTTGAACTTCACTTGTAACTAATTGCATCTTGAATATTCTTCTCTTCTCTCTAAAACTTTATGGGATTCTTTCTTAGTGTCTTTGAGTTTTATCCTAACTGAGTTCTTGGTAGTGAGAGAGAATTGTAAAAATGCAATCTTCAATCCTGAAGTGATTGAGTGTTGTATACTGGCATAGATTTTCCTTGAGTCTGTTTGCACGTAGTTGAGAAAATACTATCTTTAAGATAGCTTCCTACAAGTGCCTTGCCCAACAAAATCTTCTTCTATTCCTTTTACTTCTTGATTTTTCTAAGTCCACACACCTTCACCGTAATTCAGCCTACAACATATTGGTCAAAGATCTCGAAAGTACCTTTATTAGACCCCTTGTCCATCTCTGTCTACCACTCTCTGAACAATACCACGTGTCTTAGTCTTTCTTGGCTATCGAGAACTTCTTCATCACCAAGTTCCCTTGGTCCCAAATCCGTTATCTTATGAAAGATGTAATAAGGCTGCCTATTGTTGATGAGCGACTGGTGTTATTTATCAAAAGCTTGTTGAACTAGAGTTTTCAATACGTGGAAGCATGTTTCTGGGCCTTGCGAATGAAGGTGTTCAAACAAAATTGCCTCTTCAGTTAATAACTTTAGGACTATAGGGAATATGTAATTTCTTGTGAACAAGCATGTCTATAGGTGTTGAAATTAATCAACCACCAATTGGTGGGGGAAGCGCTTAGGGATGATCTAAACTTGCTACAGTTGACATTAGGGCTAAAACTAGAGGCTGATTTGCAGCTCTGGATAGTAGCCTGGAAATTTACTATAGAGAAGAAGAAAAGATGGAGTAACGCTTGACCCCTAATAATGTAATTTCCTCTTGGGGATTTGGAAATTGGCTGAAACTGATAGAAGAGTACTACCAGAGTTTTTTCTGCTGGACATTATGAAGTTTTGACATTCAGTGTCTGATTGTCTGTTGAGATAAATGTTTTATAATTCTGCTTTAGGCAATTAGGCCTAAGAGTTTAGTCCTAGTTCTATATTTTCTTGAAAGATAAATTGTTGTCTGCTATATGTGCATGTATGTGTATATATTTGTGCGTGTCCGTCTATGTATACACATAGGCTGTGTTTGGCGCGCGGGATAAGACCCCGGATAGGATAAAAATAATCCTATCCGGCGTTTGGACGTGCACTTTAGTCCCCGGATAAGGTACCCTTGGACTTGTTTTATCCCCCTTGAGTGGGATAAAATAATACCTGGGGGGGGGGGGTGGTATAAAATTAGTCCAGATCATGTCGGACTAAAATGAATGGGACCCACCCCACTTTTCTTCCTCTTTCCCTTCAACGCCATATATACATATACATTGTATATATACATATACATTGCGGGTGTATATATATATATATATATACACACATATATATATATATACACATTATATATATATATATATATATACACCTATATACATATACATATATACACCTATATACATATATACACATATATATATATATACATATATACACACACATATATATATACACATTATATATACATACATATATACACATATATATACACCTATATACATATATACACCTATATATATACACCTATATATATACACCTATATACATATATATATATACATATATATACCTATATACATATATACATATATATATATATATATATATATAGGTATATATATACACCTATATACACCTATATATACACCTATATATATACCTATATACACCTATATATATAGGTATATATATATATATACCTATATATACACCTATATACCTATATATAGACCTATATACCTATATATATACATATATAGACCTATATACCTATATATATACATATATAGACCTATATACATATATACACCTATATATATATATATATATATATGTATATATATATATATGTATGTATAAATATATATAGGTATAAATATATATATACACCTATATACCTACGTATATATATACACCTATATACATATATATATATATATATATATATATATAGGTATATTAATATAAATCTACATAGGTATATATATACATATATATATATAAACATATATAGATATAAATATATATATATATATATATATATATATATATATATAACTTTGTAAATTGCATATCTGACTTATAATTCGGACTTGGTCCAAACGCTGGATAGGATTTCTTGCTTATCCGGTCTTATCCGACGGTATAGCTTGTCCGGCCTTATCCGCCCTTATCCTGTCCTTATCCTTATCCGTATCCTTGTCGCCAAACGCAGCCATAAAGGGGTTGATATCCTGTGCTTTATGATGTGTAACACAGTCTCTTGGTATGAGGTGCAAAATTTATAGGTCTCACTTCTAGATTTTTCTTTCTTCAGATCACTGATTTTAACTATCCGATAGATCCTCTCTTAGGTGCAAGAATTGGGTTTGAGTTCTAGGCATATCCTTTCAATCAAGTTATCCTCTTTCCTCTGTTTCTCTTTTTCTCTGATATTTTATTGGCTTTTGTGCTTGCATTTCTGTTTTCTTTTCATGATTGATAAAGCAGTGCGAGGGGCATAATATATTTTCAGTTTGAGTAACTCATCGTTCTCCTGTTTGTATTTGCTGAAGATGCCAGAGGTTCAGTTGGGTGCCACCACTATAAGAAGCCATGGAATTGCAGTGGCGAGGATACACATACATGATTGGCTTATTCTTGTGCTTCTTGTGGTGATAGAGGTCATTCTGAACGTAATAGAACCATTTCACCGTTTTGTCGGAGAGGATATGATGACAGACCTAAAGTACCCACTGAAAGGCAATACGATTCCCCTTTGGGGTGCTCCGGTAATCTATGTTGAGAAAAAATCGTGCAGCAAATGCTTTGATGCCCACAGATTGACTTTATTTGCTTTAACGCCTTGAGATCAAGTTTATTGGGAAAGATATTGTTTTTTGTTGTTTTCATTCATCTCTGCCAGATACTGGTCTAATATACTTTTTCCTGACAGATCATTGCGGTATTACCGCCCCTTGCTGTCATTATCATTTACTACTTCATCAGAAAGGATGTTTATGATTTGCATCAAGCCGTTTTGGGTAATATCATGCTTAATTTTGTTTGTTATGGACTTTAACTATAGTTATGATAATGATGTGCAGTGTTTCTAAATATTTATGTATGAATGTGTAGGCCTTCTGTTTTCTGTTCTTATAACTGGAGTTTTGACCGATGCAATTAAAGATGCTGTTGGTCGGCCTCGTCCAGACTTCTTTTGGCGCTGCTTTCCTAATGGCAAAGGGGTGAGTCCTCGTCAGTTGCCTTTAGTTTTCCCTCGAGTTCAAGGTTACTTCAGCTTTATATGTTTAAGTGGTTAGCCTTTTCATTACTTTATGTTAGTTTTGTGTGAATTTTAGGTGTTTGATCCTGTCACTACGAATGTTATGTGTACTGGACTGAAGAGTGTCATCAAAGAAGGACACAAAAGTTTCCCAAGTGGTCATACATCTTGTAAGTAGGAAAATCCTATATATATGACTGTATGCTTTTTCTTATTTTGATTACTTCTAATAGGATAGTTCAAATAGGGTGCTTCTTTATTGTGTTTCTCGAAAATTCTTTGATTAACACGATAAATGAAATATATACAGGATCGTTTTTCTAAAATTTCTGAAGCATCCTGTTCTTGTAATTGGCAACCATAAGTAGCTAAGTTAGTGATCAACAGTTCATTGTCACAGTAACATCCATCTCATCCCATGTAAGAGAGTTTTGAGGTGACATTGCCACTTTTATCAATTTTCTTATCGACTAAGCTACTTACATAAAATTCCCAGGCTCCATTTTGCTTTCTAGACCGCCAATTATTAGAACTGGAAAAAACTAATAGCAGTCCGAACCTATCAATTTGTTCGAGTAATTACCTTTGTGCCTCGGCATCATCATTGTGTCATAAGTGCTAGCTGGACAGAAGCAACTGGACTTTCTTCTGTAGGAATTAAATTTCACGTGTAGAGCTGAATTTCATTTTCTCTTCACATACAGCTGGAACCCTTGATGCCCCAAATCCATTCCACTGCCCATTTCATTTGTTGATATTGGTCCTCTTCCTTAACTAAGCCTCTTCTTTAAATAGAAAAGCAAGAGGTAGCTCAAATGCTATCTCGGTTAGTAAGCTATTCTTCAAAACTTCAGCTGTTTTTGGTATATGAGAATAAATGAACAATTTTGAAAGCTTTTCCAAAACAAGAATTCTAATGTGCCAATATGATCTTAAATGCTTGCTTACTTGCAAACATGCCCACTGATTGTTCTCAAAACACTTACATGGACTTGGTGTTCCATCTATAGTTCCTACTTTTATCTGTTAATGAGATAATGGCCTGCCGTGTATGTTCAGTTAAGCGTATATTTAAGTGCTTAGAACATAAAGCCTAAGCTTATGGAAAATATGGGTTGCGATAATGCAGGGTCCTTTGCTGGTCTTGGTTTTCTTGCATGGTACTTGGCGGGTAAAATCAGGGTATTTGATCGTAGGGGCCATGTTGCAAAGCTCTGCTATGTTTTGCTGCCGTTACTCGTTGCAGCTTTAGTGGGAGTTTCACGAATTGATGATTACTGGCATCACTGGCAAGATGTGTTTGCTGGAGGCCTCCTAGGTTTGTGCTATGCTGATAGAGTATATATCTACCATCTAAGTCGTTGGTTTTTTGTGCATAGGCCATAGGGAATCCGATCCTCCATCGGTGGAGTTTCTCAATAATTTCCCAATAAGGTCTAGTAAAAGAAGTTTAACTGTATGGATGGAGTGAGCATGAAAAGTTAAAGGGCACTACTGAATTTCATGTGTTTAGAAACGTGAAACTTTCTCATCCACTAGGCTTAGATGGAGGGAGCTACATTGTCAAACAACAAAAAATTTGGTGTACCTCTTACTTTCAGGCTGCAGATTTTGAAATGAGTCCTAATCAAGAACAAATGAAGTAACCCCATCAATGGAGAGGATCCGGGTTCCATCCGTAGAGACCCTCGAGGGTGCCCCTGACTCCAATATGTTTTGCTAATATTCCTCTCTCTCTCTCTCTCTCTCCCTCCCTCTCTCTCCTCTATGCAGGGATGACAGTTGCTTCATTTTGTTACTTGCAATTCTTTCCACCACCATATGACATAGATGGTACATCCTAACTCCTACTTGGTAGTTACTAAAAATTGTGTAATTCTGCTCACCATGGGCTATGATAATGTTCATTTAGAAGTTGACACCTTACTATTCGTTGATATACTAATAGAGAAAGTTATTTGTTGATGAAATTTTTCTGACTCAACTAGAGAACAGGCCAATGGTAGAAAAGTAGAAAGAAGGAACTCTTTTGAGATCCTAACTCCAGTGTGCTGTTTCTGCAACGTTATGTTTGGACATGTAGTGGGGCTAGAAACTTGCACGCGTCCTTAATTCTAATAGATAAAGATTGTATGAGTTATTTATACATCGTCAATTTACACCTGCCATGTCATGCCACAAAAGTTCTACCATGGGATATTGCAAAAGAGTAGGGCCAGAAAAGGACATACTTAACTCTAGAAAGCCTTACCCAGCAAGGGCGGCTACATAAGAGTTGACTCCATCTTTTCCGCTCAGTTCTTTTTACGGCTATATCTTTTGATATCCTAACTCCAGTGTGCTGTTTTTATAGTTGTAATGGCCCCTTGCTTGCAGTGGTAGGAGTTATTCATGTAGGTTATGGGATATTATCAACGGGTAGTACAAGACCATACTTCACGTAACAAAGCCTTATCTAAACTAGTAACGGCAGGCTACAAGAATTGCTCTGCCAAAATTTTGTGGAACAATGATATGTCATGTCTTTCTTTACTATCTTCTTCCACGTTGATTCTGGATTTCCTCTTCCCCAAGCATTTTCATTGGCATGTTTTCTCTACAAGTATGCGTTCTTGTGCCATCTAAGGGCATCTATGGTGTTCATGCTAACATTCGGATTGCATAAAGGGAAACAAAATGAAGGAAAAACCAGTTTCGTAATCGTTACTTTGGGGGTAGTCTCGCTCTTGTCCTTGTAGTGACTTCCTACTACTTCCACCTTTAGTCCAATTAATAAATGCTGCTAAATTTAGACAAAGTTGTATAAATGTCATTCATCATGGTCAAACCAACAGATAATAGTCTACCAAAAAGTTGTACAACAAAACCGCATGCTTCTCATTGTCTTTGATGCTTACAAAGTTTACCTTCTGGCAATTCATCTTAGGTAATTTAAAGCCTTGAAAATGCTGTCCAACTCCCATGGCTTTTTTATTCTTAAACACTTGAAGTTGGATATTGAAATTGGGAAGAACGACGCTTAAAGCGCCAAAAAGGAATGAAAGGAACTACCCATATCACGAGGGGTATTCTGGTGCACTTGCGTGATTAAATATAGGGTTTGACTTATCTTGCTTGATGGTGGTCTAGGGTGATTTAGCTTTTTAGATATTTAGGGGGTTCTGGCCAAATTATACTTTTGCATCTTGGTGCTTTGTAGAAGCCGTAACAGGATAAGAATTAGATAAATATCAAGTTAAATTGTTTTAGTTGTGTCTGAAACTTGTGGTTTTGGTGCCTAATTTCTAGGTTGAGTTTTTATTAGTTATGTGTGGATGTTGTGCTTGTGGAATTGTCAAACCTTGTAAGGGAAAAGCCTTCTCTGCCTCTCAGAGTCACCCCCTCTCTGTTGAAAGGGAGCCACATTCTTTGTTTTCCTTTGGTAAAAGCTGATCAATCCATCTCCATCCTTCACTGCTATGTTACATGGACTTGGTATGAGTGTTCGAGTCGGATACGTGTCCAAATGTCGGATTCGTCTATTTCTCAAAACCCAAGACATGGAAACACGGCAAAATGTTCCTATCTATTCTTGTATTTTACTCTACGTGATGTTTTAAGTTACGTAAATTGTTTCAATTTAAACTGAGATCATCTCAGAGCAATAACGAACTGAAGAAACACTATAACATAGTATTCTTAGTGGCATATTCTACGGGATGTGTCGAACACATATCCCATACCCAAGTCCAAGTGTCGAGTGCCCGACACGGGTACTTCATGCGTTTTGAAGAGTCCATGTAACATAGCTGCACTGTTAACTGTCACCTTCATCAAGACATGCACTCCGGCAGATAAATACTTTTGATACACTACCAGACCATTGAATATGCTACTGCGTTGCTTTCTGGTATTGCTTGCCGGTGTTTCTTTTTTGTCCTTTCCTTTTGTATTGCAAAACTAAGTACTTCTCTCTAAGGCACAGAATGTAGATCTGTAGAAAGATGGAGAAATTGGTACACGGAAGATGATGATCGTCTTCGGGTTTTGAGTAGTACCCATCGAGTCTGGGTTGTGGTGTAAGCGGTGGCTGTTTAGTAGTGGACATATTGGTCGTAAGGTGGAGCTTGGAGGTCTGATTTTTAATGGCTGATCTGCTTATTGGTCATGTTGGGTTCTGTATGGAGGTGATGAATAGGGTCAGAGGGTGTAGTGTGGCTGATGCTGATATCCAGTAACTGGTGTTCTAAATTGTGTGTATGTAAAGGATGCTCTTTAGTTCTTCAGCATTGAACAATTAAATCATTTTGGACCTTTAGAGATGGATACAAACTAAATTCTGTACCATATATCTTCACCTTTTTCTATTTTGACGAGTTACGTAGATTCACAGATATAAATGGCACTTAAAACCTGTAGATGACTAAAGCAAATTTTTGCATGCAGATTTTGACTAACTTATTTTTCTCTCTGCCAATATATATGGTAAATAATCTTTTATCACATCCATTCTCTCCGGTTTTTTCTTTATGATTTCTGAGGTTTATGTATTACATCTGTTGTTTCATTCAAGACTGGAGGTTTTGCCTTTTTGCATACCAAAGTACCTGTGCGTAGTTTATGCTTCTCGCCTCTGCTTTCTCACATTGAAAATGTTAAGTCTGTAAATGTCATCCCTTGGGTTCTAGTAGTCAAATTCAGATTTCGGTGTGCCATGTACTTAGGTAGCTTTTCTTCTTACATATAGCAATTGTTTGCATCCCCAAGAGACCAAAATGATTCGTCAGCGTGGCATAGCTGTTGTACACCTTATTTACATCAATGTCTGTGAGTAAAATGTCAAAAGTTGCACTACTGGTTTCTTCATCTCTGTTCTGGATGTTCAGGATGGGGACCTCACCTCTACTTTCAGATGTTAGCAGACTCCCGGAATGGTGCTCAATCGTCATCCAACACCAATCGTCTCAGCACACGACCATTGGAGATTGAGAGTGTATATATCCACACTCATCACGGCATGTCAATATCAGACGTTAATGCTCGGGACACGAGTCCGATCCTGGACAGCATGGAAACTGGGAGAAGATATTAACTCTTTTTGACTGTGAAAGGAGTAGAGGTGATGACAAGCATACATTAGTATTAGGTTTTGACTCCGGAAGAAACAGATGCAGTTACAGAATGTCCGTACTTTCTAAAGTCAGCGTAAATTGTGTAGGTTTTGGCTTGCAGATATTGATACTTCGCATTTTACACATGGTAATATATGTACACCAATGTTAGACGGACTCGGTATCAGTGTCCGGGTCAGATACGTGTCCAAGTGTCAGATTCGTCTAATTTTGAAAAATCAAAACATGCGGACACGACAAAATATTCTCATCGATTGTTACTTTTTAGTTATTTCTTAACTAACATTGTTTTTAATGTGACGCACTGACTTTAAAACATATGATAGTGTTCTTATTGGATTTTCATACTCATGTCCAAGTGCCGAGTCTCCAAAACTGATGCTTACACATTTTGAAGAGTCCATGTAACATAGATGTATATAGACAGTTCAGTCGAGGAGTGCTCATCTTTTGACATTTAAGTGTCGTTTATGTTCTTTTTCTTTCTTCTTCCATTCTAATATTCATCTGGATATGGATGTCTGGCTCCTAATGATCCTCGAGTTTGTTGAACACTGAAATCATGGCTGGCAAAAACCAGTGATTGTTCTCTAGCTGTACGTAGTAGTTTTTGTCAGTTTCAATGCTGCTGCTGGAATAACATTCGGGCACACATGTTGGGGCTGCTGGCTAAATTGCTTGACAATGTGTACAGGACCAACAAGCAGAAAAGGTTCACAAGTGTCTGGTCCTTAGGGTCAAACCATGACAGCCAAAGAATAAGTAGAAAGAACTCCCTGTCTGTTTCTCTCAGAACATTCTTTTGTTATATTCAAAAAGTGCTCACCTGCTCCGTTCAGTTACTGTAAACTCAGTGAGAGAAGTTCATTACGAAGATCTAAAGTTAAGGTTTGGGATTTGCCCTGAAAGTTCAAAGATGGTTCTTCCATGTTATACTAGTAAATACCTCGAGGCAAACTGTACGGCGCAGCATTTGACTATAGCGGTATTTGCACAAGATTCTTCCAATTTGCTTTCACAACTGCACAACATTGTCTGATAAGTCAGTTTGACCAATTCTTCCTCCATGATTTGAAGCAACTTCCTAAGAAAAATCACTCACTCCTGTGCTGCACCCTCTGGCTTCTAGATGTGGCAGAAAGTCAGGCTTTTTATGGCTTTGAACAAGTCCCATTGTGGTCCAAAGTTTATTTGTTAGGCATATAACGCTGGGTTGTAATTGGCCACTGCAGGCATTCATCAACATTTGATTAGGATTTTTGTTGATTCTTGTTTGGCTGCTTATCTGACACTTTCACGGGCCACAGATATTAATCAATCATCATTGATTAATATTAAACCAGCCAATTTTGTTTTGAGGTTGTAGTGTCACGTGCTTTTTTCGAGAATATATTTTATAACGGTGATAAATTTGAGGTGGTTTAACTGATGGGTGAGATCTGACGAGATGGAACGATCTCCGAACAGTAGAGTTCTAAAGTCTTGCGGAGTATTATTCTTTCATCTTGTCGGTTGATTATACAACATTGTCACTATCAACGTTACATTAATAAGACGTTTTTAACTTCTCCAAAAGGTCTATTGTTTATTTGAGATTGTTAACGTGATACCTCATGAGGATTGCCGTACATGCCCAAAAGCATTTTGCTTGTTCTTTATTAACCTTTCGTTGGTCAAACTGGCAACGTTGAACCACACACGGATTGAGCGTCACTCGGTTGTACGTGTGACAAAGTCAGCAAAAGCCACTCCTCAGGTTATCGGTAATGGAGGACCGGTCAATATAAGGATGCAAACATTGTTACCAGTTCCTTGCCAATGTTGCTCCAAAATTCATAACCCCATCACCCTATATAAAGTCCTCCTCACGCTTTCCTATCACAAAACACACACCAAACCTCTCTTATCTCCATCACACAAACAAAGAACACGCACAGAAAATGGATATTCTTGAGATCACACACTTCGAAAGTCTAAAGAGGTACTGGAGGAGGAGGAAGTACCAAAGACTCAATGATTCTCCCAACAGAAAGAAGCTTCAGGTGGCAAGGCTTGGAAACAGAAAGCAACGCCGAGGCCTCAAGATAAGACTTGCCCCCAAGCTGAGGTTGAAGTTTTTGTCACCAATAAAGCTTTTGGCCAAGTTTCATCAAGCTTGTATTGATACCGTGGTTGGCTTAGCCGGTAACAAGAGATTGGGGGCACCTGGAGAAAAGGAATTTCCCAAAGGCCGGGCTGTTCCGGTCGTATCGAATACTCGCAGTGAAGTCGTTGATGCCAGGTTGGTTTTGGAGATTTATAAGCGGATGGTTTCGGCTCGCGAATCAGCTGCTCAAGATTTATTACTATGAATGATGGCAAGGGTCTCCTAGTTCCTCGTGTTTCTTTTTTGTGACTTTTTACTGTATTCTTTTGTTGTTCAAGTTGTGGAACAAAGAAAGTTTCATGAAGTTTATCCCCGCAAGATGTACAGTCTCTATACGTATGTAGCACCTTCCAGAAGAAGTGATATGAGAATTTCTTTACCTAGCTTTTTTGTCTACTATAACATGCACTTCAGAATATTAGGTTTCTTTACTAAAAGAAGTAACTGAAACCTGCAATGTTCACGTCCCTTGATCACGCTGATAACAGCTCTACAAATTAATAAGTGATCAAGACCAATTCTGTACCCAACTAAAGAAGAGAAGAGAAGCGAAACGTTGATGAGGATGATCAACATGCTCTACATCTCAACAACATATATGGCTATGACAACCATTGCTTATAAGACATTGGACGCCAAGATGTAAAACGACCCTCATATAATTCCCTGTTTTAAGTTAGTAACTAATTAACCTGCGTGACGGGGTGGGGATCGGGGGGTTGGGGTGGGGGGTGTATAGGGTGTATAGGTCTACGGTGCTGCATATGCCCCATGCCTTTAGTGTGCTGCATTAAGGGTGTGGCTTATCCGTGTTTGTTACCGTCGTGTATAGGTCTATAATGGCAATAGGGCCATGATCTGGGGCGTAACCGGTGTTAAGATGGATTCTTAGAAGATGATATTGAGGGTGAAAGAGCAAGCGTAGGGAAATGCCTAAGAACCAGACAAATACTCAGGTACAAAGCAGTCACTCAAAGTGATTCAGTGGTTCTCGGGCCAGAATCTCAGTATCAACTTCATGTTGATTGCATGCATGATATTTACTTCGCAGGCCACCCTTTTGATCACTCAACTTGGGCTGCAATATGTGCTGTGATTTTGTGTGAACATGGTTAAGGCATGCTTTGAAGTTCCTTACGCCGGACTAAGAGGGAGTTTGAGATTGATTATGAGATGGTCAAACCTGATTTAATCTAGATTAAATCAGGTATGCGAGTGTTTGACAAAAGAGATTAAGAGATTTAAATCCATCTCCAGAAGCTAAAAACTGATTTAATCCATAATCCTCAAAAGTGAGGATTATGAAATAATCATTTTTTTCATAATCAGGCTTGACCTTCTAATTTACCATCCTATCCCCATATTTTTCACAAAAAGACCTCTCATACCCCTTAATTAATTATCTTAGATAGTTTCTGGAGTTTATCTCTTCTCTTATTGCTAAATTCTTCTCCTACAGCTAGATAATCTTTTTTTGCTTAAGATAAACTTTATTTTTAAATTGGGGATGTTATCGTACTATAAACTATAACATGAGATTGTTTGTGTGTTTAAATTAAAATAAAAAGTAACAACTTCTATAGGTGCGTGAAAATAATTATTTTAATAATTTATTTGGACATTATAGTTACTTACGAATAAAAGTTATGTTAACGTTGCTTGGATATTAGAAAATTGTTTATTGAGTGCCCTCTATGATCATTTTGTCATAGTGAAACTGATTTAAGTACTTTTTATCCAAACAATTTTTATAGATTTAATATAGTTTACAATTACTTTTGCTAAACAGCAAACTGATTCTAATTAAATCAGATTTTGAAAACTGATTAAGATTTAAGCTGAATCTGCTTTTTTTAATCAATCTCAAACGGGCTTTAAATATTTCCACCGATTGTGCCCCTTTGATTTCTTGCCTTGCACAAGACAGTAGGTCCTCCTTAGAGGTCCTTGTGCCTAAAAATTTGTAAAAGTCCATCTGATCCATCTTAAAATCCGCAATATTGGAAGCTATTGAAAGATCTTTGGTTATCGTTGACTTATCTTCATATCTTCATACACATTTATAGGGATAGTTTCCTTAAGTTAGTTGATCTTATCCGATTAAAATTGATTGTAATAGCTTAATACTATGATCTAAATTGACATGTAAGTAGTATATAAAGGAGCTCATCTTTAGTAAAATTCATCTTTGGAGATATTCCATTCTTCATGATAGAACAGGTTACCAAAACCTAATTTTTTTTCTTTTTTAAACATGGCTGGGAACAATGGCAAGAGTATCGGGGATTTTCTAGGGTGTGCCAATGCTAATATCAAAGCAAGGCAGTCGACACCACCTCTCCATACTACTTGCATCCGTCTGATCATCCTGGCCTGATTTTCATGACGCACTCCCTCAGTGAAAGTGGATATAACTATTTCACGTGGAGGCGTATCCTTATGAACACCCTCTATTTAAAAAACAAGGCAAGTTTTGTAGATGGAATGATAGCAAAACGGAGAACGAATCTCCGGATTTGTAGTCATGGATTCAATGCAATGCGGTGGTTCTCTCATGGGTTACTAACGGGCTTGCTAAAGAACTTCAAGGCAGTGCTGTCCATGCCGAAACCACAAGAGAAATATGAAAAGATTTAGAAGAGAGATTTACCGAAAGAGTACCGCCAAGAGCTAGTCTACTAATTGAAGACGCCATTGCCTTTTTAATTTGCAGCAAGAGAAATCCTCGATCTTATCCTATTACTGTAAAGTAAAAACCATTTGGGGTGAGTTACAAGGTCTTAATCCAGTACCAGTATACAGTTGCGGATGTAACTGTGGTGCGACAAGGAAAATGTTGTCCATGCTTGAGGAGGCAAAAATTTTTGACTTTCTGATGAGACTAGATGAAGCATACACGACTCTGAGGTCCTAAATATTGAGCATCGATCCACTGTAGAACCTAAGAAGGGCTTATGCCATCGTTGCATAGCAAGAGAAGCAGCGTCTAGTCACTGCAAATTGTGCTTCCACCACTGATGCCGCTGCCTTAATGATTGAAAGAGATGAATCGTGACAAGTGAAGACCCAACAATCGAGATCGAAATCAGTTTCCACCATACACACACTGTGGGAAGACAAATAACAACACCAATCACTGCTACAAGGTGATTGGCTACCACATGAGTGGCGCAAGCCCGAAAAATGAAGCGACAGACAGATATAACCACAAGGAGATTGGGAGATGAGACATCATCAAGCTCTTCTATGGTATCTGCGGAGCTGCCTTCGCCACAACCATGGACGACAGAAGTTCACTAATCCCCGAACTTAACTGAAGTGCTGCATCAAAGCTGCTTGCTCCCCTCGGTGGTCATGCGGCGGCGACATGTAACTCATTAGGAAACATGGCTTCCTCCAATTTCTCGAGTAAGGCAGTAGATCTATGGGTTATTGACATGGGGGCCACAAATTACATAACTCATAATATAGAATCATTATTTGATATGGTGTCTGGGCTCAACATATCGCCAACACAAATTCCTAACGGTGATACAATAGCCGTCCATTCCTTGGGCTAGGTTGCTCTTGGAAAAAGATTAACTCTTGACCGAGTTCTGGGGTTCCCAAATTTTATTTCAATTTGTCATAAGTTAGTAAATTGACACGTGATTTAAATTGTGCGTTAACTTTTCTGTCGGAATTTTGTGTGATTCAGGACTTACCTTTGAGGACGCTGATTGGAGTGGGTTAAGAGCGGAATGGTGTTTACAATTTGGAGACGATGAAATGGGGAAAACATTGACAAGAAGCAATTCGGTTGATGCAAACTTGTGGCACTGACACTTGGGGCATTTACCAGTGAATCATACTTCTTTGATTCCAAATTTATCCACTTCGGTCGATTACAAATAGAATATGTTTTTAGATGCTTGTTGTAAAGCAAAACAAACACGATTACCTTTCCCTATCAGTATGGATAAGACTATGCATGCTTTTGATTTAGTTCACTGTGATATTTGGGGTCCCTATAAAACAAAGTCATTATTTGGTGCTCACTTTTTTCTAACCATTGTGGATAATTTCATTTGGGCTACATGAATCTTTCTCATGAAATATAAGTTAGAGACCAGGGCATATTTGTTACAATTTTGTAATTAGTCTACATGCAATTCGACTTGCTAGTCAAGACTCTACCGACTGATAATGGCCTGGATTTTGCCATACTAATTTAATGAGGCATTATTTCGATCGTGGCATAGAATGCCAATGTAGTTGTATGAACACACATCAAAATGGAGTTGTTGAATGGAACCATAGACACCGGTTAGAAGTTGCAAGTGCAATGCGATTCTAAGCAAAACTCTTTATTTCATTTTGGGATAACTGTGTTCTCACTGCCACATACCTGATCAACCACATATGGCTCACAGTTTAACAAAGTAAAATTCCGTCTTATGTTGTACTTTGGAAAATTCCAACATATGGTCATTTGCGAATCTTTAGATGCCTCTGTTACGGACATGTAAATCAAAAGCTACACGATAAGTTTGCTTCACTCGCTAAACTAAGTGTCTTTGTTCTATATCCCCAAGGACAAAAGGGTACATAATCTACGATCTTGAACTTAAGATGATTTAATCTAAAGTGATGTTCAATTATTTTAGGACATTTTTTCAATTGAAAATTCTTTGACAACTCTGAGATATATGTACGAGTGCTTGGAATTTCAGAGATATATGTATGAGCGCTTGGAATTTTATCAGGAATTAGCTACTTTATAGAGTACTAACATTATAAGTTTCTTAGGTTTTACTTTCAGTTTCCAAGTCGCAGCTGTTGTAACTGGATATCTACAGTCCTAAGATTCTTAATCTTTAACGTCTTGAAAGCCCAAAGCAGAACTTATTGTACTCCATCGAAGACTGTAACTTTTCTGATAACAGTAGCTCCTAGCATATGGAGTTAACAGAATAGCTTTGAAAGGGAGAGTGATTCTGCCTACAAGGATGCGGTTGATTGTGACATGTTAAGAGGCTCGAAATATTTTGAAATGGTCGTGTCTTGTGGCTGGGTACTGAATATTTGGAAGTGAAACTAGCAAATAGCGTTAACCTTAGATGAGGCATTATTAGGAAAGTCTACCACATTGTTCTTTGTAACGCATGATTCCTTACTTGTTTTACGTAATTAAAGAGTAGGATACTTCAAACATCATCAACCAAAGGACTCAGAGCGCACTAAAGTAGTGTCGTCAAGGAGTTACTAACCTGACGGGTCTAGGTAGTGTCCTAAAGGAGTCGTGAACCCTACATGTCGAGATATTGTCCCGGATGAGTCGCCTACCCTTGTATTTGCCTACATGAGTGTGATGCTGATGTAGTGTCGCCTGATGAGCTGATGTAGTGTCCTGGAGGAGTCGCTTACTTGATGGGAGGGAAGTCCTCATGCCAGCGCAGGAGAGAGTGCCGCATAGGATTTGCATATTTTCATGACGAGTCCTTATGCTATAACACTCGGATTGCACTAAGGTGATATCGTGGAAGAGTCACCTACCCGACAGGCTGAGGTATTGTCCCAAAAGAGTTGCCTACCTGTTAGAAGGGGAGTTCTTATGCCCGAGCACTCAGAGCTCCCAGAGGTAGTGTTCAGAAGGAGTCACTTACCCTAAGGGACGATGCACGCTTTAGAGAGTGGGTTGAAGCATTTTTCATAACCAAGGCAAGGTGCAAATGGCATAGTAAGATGATGGATAAACGCCGATGAGTGGCAATGTGATAGAGTGACGGGGCATGATAGTGTAAGTGGCACGATGCATGGATGTAGTACATGACACGGTGACAGTGCATGGCCTGGGTTCAATCGAGGGAAAGAGTGTTAGAGGTATGTCTAACAAGGGTTGGCGCTCAGGCACGGCCGGCCACCGCGACAACGTGCATCGTGCTGAGGGCATGTGATTTGAAGAAGGTGCTCAGGTAAGGTTGGGCAATGCCGTGCTCATCACGGCGACAAGTGCTACAGAGATAGGCATTGTGCTGAGGGTACGTGACGTAGAGACATCATTCTGGCACGACAATGGGTGCTAGTTAGATGGGCATCGTGAGGGGGGCACATGATACGGAGATGGTGCTCGGGTGTAGAGATGCGTGGTACAGAGACGAGCATCATGCCGGGGACAAATGACGCAGGGATGACGATCAATTGCCACAATGGGAGTCTTAGTGCTCAGGTGCGGCGACAAAGGTCATGGAGAGAACATGGAAGAGGGAATGAGCCCTAACAGAAAAAGAGTCCCCAAGGGGTGAGGAGAGGAGTCCCCAAGGAGGGGAGACTAAGGATGAGGAACCCCCGAGGGGCGAGAGGCAAGAGCCCTAAAGGGGTGATGAGGCTGACCCCAAAAGAGGCAATGAGGTCTACCCTCAAAAGGAGGAAGAGGTCGATCCCCAAAGGGACAAAGAGGCCACCCCCAAAGTGGGGATGAGTCGAGTGGCGTGCCGTCAACTCCTTTACCTAAGGGATTAGGTGCACCGAATCCAACACCTAAGGAAAGTTACCAATAAAAGGTGAAGTGCATGTGACTTTAGAAGCTTTGAACTTTGACCGTTGACAATTTGTTGACGTGTCACGAAAGCGGCTTAAGAGCTGTCAAAAATGTGTAATGAGGACGTGCTATCAACAAATTATAAGTGATGATTGTTGTGTGTATTTAATAATAGTTGTGTGGATTAACCTCCGCCTCGTAATTGTTAGCTTAACATGAGAATATTTGCTAATCCTTTACAAGATCCTTGTAGTTTACAAGTATAACTTGACAAAATGTGGTATATAAAAGCTATCATGTTCAAACAAAATAAGTACCCATGAGAAAACACCAGTAATGGCATTTATTAAGTGTAAGAACTATAGTTTAGTAGCACCAAAAAAAAAAAAGAACTATAGTTTAGTGAGAAATAGTAGAACTATATGACGTGGAAAGCAAATTCGAACCTTTTGCACTCTATTTTATCAATGTACTTACATGTTAGGTCTTGCTTTTTACCATTAGCACCTCAAAACACTCCAAAAAAACAAACACATTGTCATTATCAATTGAATATTCGAAATTCTACTTCATCAGTGTACTTAATATTAGGTCTTATTTTTATTTATTAAAACCCAAAAAACAAACCAAAACAAGGATACGACATCTTAATCGATTGAACGTCCTCATAACATCATATTATTTGATCATTCTGTTAAAATGACTTCGGCAAAAGACAACAACTTGTGTGAAAGTAATAAACTGTCCACTAGTAAGTCCTTTTCAATGTGAAATGCCCACTCTAATTCTTTTAAATTTTGACTTAACCACTATAGTAACCTACAAGGACTTATGTCTGCTTATTAGCACTTTAAAACCCTCTAAATCAAAAAAGTTATTTTATGTATAAGCATTTAGACTTTGAATGAATATGTGAATGCTGCCACCCTTTTTTAATCACAATGATAATGTACTTTTTATTTAGCGTACATGTTATCAACGGGATTATTATATTTTTCTAAATGTTAAGCAAATATTTATACAAAATGGTATTTGACCATGTAAAAAAAAGCCAAAAAAAGATAAATATCAAAGGACGGTACGGTACCGTAACAAACACAATCGATGTACTTATTGTTCTTTCAACGTAGAGCTCAAAGCATACGTCTGCATATATTACATAACTACTTCATCACAATCTAATCAAGCATTCAATTGTTTTGTATATGAGGCGATAGGATGTTTTGTTGTATATCATATACGTATCCTTGATAACTTAGTAGTTCCTGACAAAAAAAAAAAAAGCACTACAATATTTGAAATTTAAAACATAAAAAACCATTAACCTAACTTTTCAAGCTAAGGACTGCTTGGTTTTGAAAGTTTAGACCACTAAAGCAACCTAATAGTCTAGCCTTGATAGCTTACTTGAAGTTGTTACAAAAGAGCTATAGTAACCGACTTTTTGGATAGTTTAATTAAGTTAGAGTTGGCACTCATCTTATTCTTATAATTCAAAACAAACTTTCTCTCTTTTGAACAGTTATATTTTAGCAGAAGTAGGTATTGTTATGTAAGATACTAATCTCTTTTTTTGTTTCATGCTATCTGGTACGCATCAATAAACTTTTTAGAGTTTTGTAATATACTTATGAACTAATCTGAGCTTGGCTTGGATTCTTGAGCTATAATATACTATAACCGAAGTGAGAAACAAAGTAAAATGCAACAATAACTTCTTTACGCAACACATTATCGTATTACAGTTTCAATCTAATAGATGATTTAAAAAATCTATATACTAAACAAATTAGTACTGTACTTAAGATCTCCACAAATTCTTTTGGTTGGGGTCCTTGGTTTTACAATTAGTAATTTTTTTTGCAGAAATAATCAACATCTATACTTGTAAGCCTTATGTAATTTCAACACCAAGTTGAAACAGTCTAAATTTGTGTCTAACCAATACGTTAACCTATTAAGATTTTCTTTAAACTATAATATATCGCAAAAAACTCTCTAGCACGAAATAATTACCTATCAAATAAAATTAAGACATTTAATAGGATTAACTAGATGCTATGTTTAATTCATATACTTAACTTTATTAAATGAATTCTAGATAAATATACAATAAGGTCCTTAATCTATCATCTTCTAATTTTCAAAACAGTCTATCTAATATACTAGCTTAGATAACATAAAAGACAAAAAGAAAAAGAAAAAGAACGGCATCTTTAGATTTAATAAAAGAAACAAAAACCACACATACAAGAGATTTTAGAAAGAAGAATAAGTTCAATCTGTAACTTTTTTTTACAAATATCACGTAGACTTAAATCCTTATAATATTTGAAAACATATCTTGAAAATGTTATTTTATACTTCGTGCTTTGTTGTAAAAAATTGCAATTGCAATTTTTTTTAAATCTTTTAGCCAAGAAATATGGATTGAAGCGTATACAAGTACACATTCTCATAGAGAACGGTAGACGCTCTCACAAGTTTAATATTATTGATCAACAAGTCTTCTGTACAATATGGTAGACAAAGCATGAGCTGAATTAATTAAACTTTATTAAAAAAAAATATATGAACTAATTTTTTTTAATGGTGTTCTCGTTTTACTACTAATTCAATTTTAAGCATTTAATTTTACCACTATATATACAACGTATTAGGACTTTATTGGTCAAATTGGGATAACTCACATTAGAAGATCTCCTAATATATACCAACATATTAGGAGATCGTTAAAGGGATAACTCATAAGGATTGCCGTGCAAGCCGAAAAGCATTTTGCTTATTCATTGTTAATCCTTTGTTGGTCAAACTGGCAATGTTGAACCGCACATATTGAACAACAATCAGTTGTACGTGTGAAGAAACTCAACAAAGCCAGTCCTCAGGTTTTGGGTCATGGAGAACTAGTCAATATAAGGATGCAATATTGTTGTCAGTACCTTGTCAACATTACTCCAAAATTAAAAGCCCCATCACGGCATCACCCCGATATAAAGTCCCTCTCACACCTTCCTACTCCAGAACACACACCAAATCTCTCTTATCTCCAAAACACACACAAAAGGTCACGCACAGGAAATGGATATTCTTGAGATTACACAGTTCGAAAGCCTAAAGAGGTACTGGAGGAGGAGGAATTACCAGAGACTAAATGATTCTCCGAACAGAAAGAAGCTTAAGGTGGCAAGGCTTGGAAATAGAAAGCAACGCCGAGGCCTCAAGATAAGACTTGGCCCCAAGCTGAGGTTGAAGTTTTTATCACCAATAAAGCTTTTGGCCAAGTTTCATCAAGCTTGTATTGACACCATGGTGGGTTTGGCCGGTAACAAGAGATTAGGTGCTCCCGGAGAAAAGGAAATCCAGAAAGGCCGGGCTGTTCCGGTCGTATCGAATACTCGCAGTGAAGTTGTTGATGGCAGGTTGGTTTTGGAGATTTATAAGCGGATGGTTTTGGCTCGTGAGTCAGCTGCTCAAGATTTATTACTATGAATGATGGCAAGGGTCTCCTAGTTCCTCGTGTTTCTTTTTTGTGACTTTTTACTGTATTCTTTTGTTGATCAAGTTGCGGAACAAAGGAAGTTTCATGAAGTTTATCTCCACAAGATGTATAGTCTTTATACGTATGTAGCACCTTCCAGAAGAAGTGATATGAGAATTTCTTTACCTAGCTTGTTTGTCTACTGTAACATGCACTTCAGAATATTAGATTTCTTTACTAAAAGAAGTAAGGGAAACCTGCAATGATCACGTCCTTGATCATACTGTCAACAGCTCTACAAGTTAATAAGTGATCAAGACCAATTGTGTACCAAGTAAATAAGAGAAGCTAAACGTTGATGAAGATGATCCACATGCTCTAAATGATCAACATAGATGGCTATGACAAATGTTGCTTGAAAGAAATCGGAGGCCAAGTTAACATAATAACCCTCTTATAGTTCCCTGTTTTAAGTTAGTAACTAATTAACCTGCGCACCAGGGGTTGGGGTGGGGGTATATAGGTCTAAATTGTGCTGCAGATCCGCCATGCCATTAGTGTGCGGCATTAAGTGTGTGGCTTATCCGTGTATGTTACTATTGTGTATGTATAAGTCTATGATGGCAATAGGGCCATCATCCAGGGCGTAACCAGTGTTAAGATGGATTGTTAGAAGATGATATTGAGGATGAAAGAGCAAGTGCAGGGAAGTGCCTAAGAACCAGACAAGTACTCAGGTATAGAGCAGTCACTCATCAAGTGTTGAGTGGTTCTGGGTCCAGAATTTCATCATCGACTTCATGTTGATTGCTGCTATTGTGTGCTGTGTGTGTGTAAACATGGCGGTTAAGGCATTTCCTGATTTTCCTAATGTCGAAGTAGGACTAATGATTTCCATGGAGTGTGCCCCTTTGATTTCCTGCCTTGGTCAAGACAGTAGGTCCTCCTCAGAGGTCCTTCTGCCTAGAAATTTCTTAATGTCACTGTGTTAGAATTTCACATATTGATGAAAAATTGTGATACCATGTTAGAATTTCATAAATTGATGAAAAATCGTAGTACAAGACATGGAAATAGAGGGAGAGGGGAAGACACACTTAATGTTCACATTTGGCAATCTTTAGTGACTTTTCTCAATACCATATATGACACCCAATTAATAATACATTGGATACTTCTAGAGCGTAACTTTTCATCTTCCAACTGTTTCATTTAATGCGAAGACTATATAATTCTCTTTACCTAGACTTTTCTAGATAATCTGAAAACTACAAGTTAATTGAACTTTGCAAGTTCCAACACCCTCTGATCCATCTTCAGATCCTCAACAATCGCCAAGTTCCCCCAGCCTTTGCCCACACAATTGTGGCCTTTTTTCCCCTCACTTCCACGATAGTAGTTTGCCTTTGTGAACCTCATTGGTAATGCCCACCTGAAGTCGTTCTTTCACGGCTAGATGTTACCTATAGAACTATCAAATCACAGAAAAAGAAAAGAAAAGTGATTTATTAAGACATGTTAATTCCAAGCAAATGATATGGAAGATGTTGGCGTTTTCCAAATGTGCTTGTTTTTTAGGTTCATTTTGTGTGTTGATATAATGGTATGCAAGGAAGGTGAAGTGGCAAAGAAGAAAAAAATCCCACATAGAGAAAAAATGGAAAAGCAAGTGGGTATATAATAATATACCCCAGTTATTAACATATTTCTAATGCTAAGGCGCATGCATGTGTTTACGGAGTTAGGAAACGATCATACACGTAAGCACAGTGCTGCGAGGCACCATATGGCGTTTTAATGCCACACTTTGCACTTCGCACGTGGACGGGTGGTGATGGGTTGCAACGGTTTGGGCAAGACCCGAACTTTGGCAGCTGGGTGATTATGACTGGTTGAGCTGATTTGGAATACACCATTGCATTATAGCATAATGTGGCATTTTAATGCCGCACTTTGCACTTCGCACGTGGATGGGATGGGTGGTGATGGGTTGCAACGGTTCGAGCAAGACCCAACCTTTGGTAGCTGGGTGATTATGATTGGTTGAGCCGGGTGAGAAGCTGGTTGATTAACTAATGGGTGCATAATGCTCTATAAATACAACGCTCTCGTTGTAATTTGGAGTTGTATACTATTTCTGGTGGGGCTAATACAAACTTAAGAAAAACGTCAAAACATGCCTTGTTTACGAAATTCTTTTTCCCTTAACAGAGGAAGTTTGCAGCATGTTATTATTGGTCATTAAAAGCACCTTTCTCTACCCCTTTGTTTTGTTCTCAGCTTTCTGAGTATTAGAGATATGATCGAAATAGAACTTGTACTGTGGGCAAAGACAATAAGGTTTTAAAACATTACTCTCAAGGGAGCGGGCCGATGGCCAAACCCTTCCAATCTTCCATTCTATTTCCAGTTCATGCACCGCTCTTGTGATTATATATCGTATCAACGCGTACAAAGATATGCCTAGCGGCTCTTTGATCAGGACCTCTCTTCCCCCTACTCTTTTACCTGGTTATGACCAATTTGAGCCAGCAAACTTTTTTCCTGGCGCATTCATTCTTGTGCTTTTTCTTATCCTCAGTTTTGGAAGAGAACTTGATCCACTACATTCTTAAACGAGTACCCAGAGAAACAGGAAAAAATAAGTCAACATTGTTTCTAAGAACGACCCCCCCCGCGGCGCGACACACAAGCACACAAACACAAATCGGAAGTATTTTACAAACATCTTTCTTACTTCAATATCAAGGTTGGTTCATCCTAATCATTCACTCGAAAGGTACAACGTACATACAAAGCAGCAATTGTTTATTGATGATTGCTAGGTCCAACAAGCGGCATAGACGTATTGGACACTACTCACTTGTATTTATATGCAAGAACGAGTCAATATATGCATACAAACTTGTTTAATTCCATCTGCATTATGCACACATACTAAAATCTTTCTATAAGATGTGCATGCCATCAACTTCTTTATAAAGGCTCTTTTGCATTCTTGGCAAAACACACCCCTACATGCACAAATATGTATATTCTTCAGCTTACAAAATTTGAAAACCTTAAGAGGTACTGGAGAAGAAGGAGATACGAACAATTAGATGATGCAACTAACAAAAAGAAGGGGAAGATCGCAAGGCTTGGCAATAAGAAGCAGCGAGGCTTGAATATTCGTTTGGCAGGCAACAAAAATGCTGGCCCCAGAGAGAAAATAGTCCCGAAAGGTGCTCCTCTTCCAATTATTTCAAGCACTAGCAGTGACATTGTTGATGGAAGTTTGGTCTTGGAAATCTATAAGCGGATGTTGTCTACTCGTGAAGTCCCAGCGGATCTTTAGTGTGACATGATACTCAATTTTTTTGCGTTTCTTATGAATATCTCATGTCTCTACTGTTTCGTCATTATTTCTTTTCAATGTGGTAAAGAAGATTATTCTCGTAATTGTGAAGTTTCGTGTATAAGGCACCTGGGAAACGATTAGCACGAGAACTAGCTTCTTGAAAGCCATGTGCATTTCTCTAGTAGTCCGGGGAGTGCCATTTATTGATGTACTTCATTCTTTAAGGACATTTTCTGCTGCTTCTTTTTTCAGCAATTGTTAGGTATTTAAGTCGCTTAGTAAAGATTTATAGGGTTCTTATAGTAAATTCAACTGATATCAATATTCCATTTGGTCGCGTGAACTTCTAAAATGATCCAAATAGTGGTAAAGGTAGACTTTGTTGTACCTACTAATTAGGCTAATAAGCCGTTATGGAGAATGCAATTTTCCCTACAGACTTAATTCTCTCTTTCTGGGACTTGTCCAGTGATCCTTGTGATTGGACTTCTTCAAATCAAACTTTTAATCTTTCTAGTACAGTGCTGGAGACCGAGCTATGTGCCAAGGTTATCTGAAGTCTGAACCACCTACTTTCAACAAGGAAAAGGATTTTGCCAAGTATGCTGTAATTAATTAAGTTGCTAGATATCTTTAGTTACGCTTCTAGTACCAAAGAGTGACACTGCTTTGTGAAAAAAGAGAGACACTTCAAAAATCGCACAGGATGCAAATATGATTATAAGAAGCAAGCAATCAGCTATACAATTTCTCCTATGTCGTTGAAAATCTTGTGAATACCGAAAGCGAATCAGCAGACAGAAGAATACAAAGACAAGTTCCTCAATTATTATAGTCTGACTTCAGTACACATACATGTATAATTCAGAGAATGGTCGTTAGGACTTCACCCCCACCCATCAGAGAATACAAATTCAAAGCTGAACAAAAGAAAGATAGTTTATTAATCATTGCTCAGTCAAAACGGGGAATGATGAGGTATGCTGAACACAGCTCACTTGAATACTGAGGCAGTCAAGTTAGAACAAGTCAAGTTTAACACTTGATACTAAATAATCTGCACTCAAACGGTCATATTATCCCGTCAACTTCTATATAAAGCCTCTGTGCTATCTTGACCTGAACATGCACTCTTAGCCTCTCTATTTCCTTCTCAAATCGCAAACTCATGGATGCTTTTGCACTTCTCGAAAACCTTCAGAGATACTTGAGGAGGAGAAGTTACCAAAGACTCTATGATGCGATGAGGACGAGAAAGAAGCTGAAGGTTGCAAGGCTTGGCAGTAAAAACCACCGAGCTTCTAAGGTCAGACGAGCCCCCAAGATGCGATTGAAGTTGGTGTCACCAATTAAGCTGTTGGCAACGTGTCATGATGCTTATATTGACATAATGATCCGCTTAGCGACGAAAAACAACTTCGGCCTCTTTGGAGGGCAAACTTTTCAAAAATGTCGACCTATTCCGAAAACCATTAGCACTAGTAATGGATTTGCTGATCGGAGGCTGGTTTCCGAGATATATGTATGAGCGCTTGGAATTTCCTCGTGAATTAGCTGCTATATAGAGTACTAACATTATAAGTTTCTCAGGTAATTTCCTCGTGAATTAGCTGCTATATGGATTTCTAACATTCTAAGTTTCTCAGGTTTTACTCAGTTTCCAAGTCGCTGCTGTTGTAACTGGATATCTCTACTGTTCTTAAATTCTTAATCTTTAATGCCTTCATTTCAAGTGAATTACCACTAGAATTGTATTCTGATTGACTTGCTAAGTAATATCGGAGTACTGCTATGCAATTAGAAAACTTGGAGCAATTTTTCATACCAGACCCATGACTGCAACACCCCCTGTCCTCTTCTTTATTAGGCAACTAGCAACTACTATAACCATCACTTCCGCACTGCTATGCTTGGACAGTTCTCGACTCCTCCTACACCTTCCCTGGCTGGTATAGCAAAAGAATTACTGTCCCTGTTGAAAGCCCAAAGCACAACTTATCGTACTCCATATATGGAAGACTGTAACTCTTCTGATGACAGTAGCTCCTAGCGTACGCAGTTAACAGAATAGCTTTGAAAGGGAGAGTGATTCTGCCTACAAGGACGCGGTTGATTGGGATATGTTAAGAGGCTCGAAATATTTGAAAAGGTTATGCCTTGTGGTTGGGGTATTGAATATTTGGAAGTGAAACTAGCAAATATTCCTAGATGAGGCAATGTTTGGAAAGTCTACTACCATGTTCTTAATGGTGTATGGTTCTTTGCTTAAGTTTAAGCGATTAGAAAATGGGTGACCCAACAATTTATATTATATTTTATCGCTTTGCGGTATTACACGTGGAGAGACAAGTAAATGTGCACTACCACCTGGTGCACAATTAAAGTATAGTAAACGGAGGTCAAATATGCAAACGAAAAGAATCCAACTCAAAACCTTGCAAGACCAGGAGTCGACACGTGCAAGTAGGAAGAATCAAATTTAAGACTTTGTCAAATCAGAACTACAATACTTTAGTAAATTATTAGGGAGCCGTTAAAAAATAAATTTAACAACTTGTG
The DNA here is from genome assembly GCA_033065855.1 of Escallonia rubra. Taxonomy (NCBI): domain Eukaryota; kingdom Viridiplantae; phylum Streptophyta; class Magnoliopsida; order Escalloniales; family Escalloniaceae; genus Escallonia; species Escallonia rubra. The sequence goes on from JAVXUO010002270.1 coordinate 36,287, forward strand.
ATCATGCTTTAATAATTCAAGTCATCGTCTCAAGTCATCATTAATCTTTTGACTCGCCGCTCAAATTGAACGTTTCATCATCATCTTCAGGCGGCATGAATTGTGTCAAGAGCCTATTGTTGTGGTAGTAGTGGGGTCGGGTATCTAATCTAATTCAAAGGCAAAAGACAGGAAAATCTATTTCTTGTTCATCCAAAAGTGACTTGAACTTTTTGTTTTTGGCTTCCAATGTTGAGATAGCATCAGAGGAAGGTTTTGCAGGATTTAGACGGAGTTGCAATGTGTTCTTTGTTTGGCCGTCCATAAGACATAAACGGAGTTAAATGACTCCGAACCATTCCTGTGGTTACAACACTAGACCTCATTATAATAACAACTAGACCTTACTTTTGCAAGATCATGAATAGCCTATAAAACCTGTTACTTGAGAAACAACTTGGCGGACTTCTCGTGGGGATATAGTATCTCAGAATTGTTTATGTTTGACTTGCACGCATATTAAAAATATTAGTCATATATTACGTGTTTTCTATTCTACCTCCAAATTGTGTTGAATTAAAATTCTTCTTTAATCTGCCTCTTTATTCTTACTTTATTATATCTCTTTCCAAGAAACCTCCATTTCTCTTCTCTCTTTCAAAAAGAACTAATAAGCATAAATTGACTCGAAACGTAGATTAACGAATCATGATTGAATGGGCAAGACTTTCAATTCTGACATCACATAATTCTTGAACTTAGTAAGTCCAAAATCAACCCAATTTTTGGATCAAATCTCTTCAAGAACCTTATGAGAACATCGATTTTCAAGCTTTCAGCGTAATTTTCTGGTCATTTGCGTTGGCTTTCTATATAAACTGTTCTTGGCCTTACGCCTCACCACGCCTGGGCACCCAACCACTCGCCTAGGTGTTTTCACCGTTCAAACACTAGCATTTTACAATGCCTAGTCTCGCCTAATCGTGGCAGTGCACATTGTCTAGGCTCGCCTTGTCCAACGCTTAGCTCGCCTCCTAACACGCCTTCATGCATAGTCACCACTTAGTCAAACGCCCGACTCACGGTTAGCCATCACCATCGTCACCCAGCGTGCTTCAAAATAATGAACCAAATCTGAAAATCCATCATGTTTTGGGGTAGTGGAATCAAATGTAAAAACTTAGTCTTAAACCTATTAGGATGAAGACAAATACTTGAACCAGAAATACGATTATCTTCAAGCAAAGATGACGGTTGCTGAAGGGAAGAAGTGACGGTTAAGTTTAAGAGATCTGTTGGAGGTGGTAGTGAACAGTGGTTAGTGAAGATGAGAGAGAAAATAGGTTATTGGAGAGATAAACGTGGAGAGAGAGATAATATAAAAAATGTATACACGATAAAAAATAAAAAATACCTACAAAATCTTTCGAAAGTGAGCAATATTTTGGGACAGTTAAAAAGGAAACTGAACAATTTTTGTGGGACGAATATAATAAGAGAAGTGAGAAAAGCATTGAAATCTAAGTATAACTTTTTGCGTGACATATTGGCGCTTCTTTGCACGACTTATCACGTATATTTTCAATGTGAAATAGAATCCATAAACACTACATACTAAATGTAGTAGTGTTACTAAAAAATTTCAATATTATCTTGATTGGAGTCATTATTTTTATGTACTAGTTAATTCCTATATTAGTAACAATCATATAATTCTAAAATTAATTATAAACATACTAAATATATATCTAATCAATATACTAATGTATGAAGACAAGACTTTGACGATGATTATATCCCTAAAAAGCATTCTTTAATATCAAAACTAAAAATTCATAATTCTAAGAGAATATAAATAACTTATGAGATTCATTACAAAAAAAGATCTAATTAGATAGGGTCCCTTTTTTTTTTTTTTTAACTTAGTTAGTTTTGCCAAAACAATGACGGTTGTATTCGTAAGCCTTATAAACTTTATAGCTGATTTTAATTATTCTAAAACTCAACCTAATCAATATATTATCCTATAAAGACTTAGTTTTGACAATTGTATCCTTAAAATCACTCTCTAATATGAATAAAAAAGCACATAAAATTTGGAAGACACAAATGATCTTACAATTGGAATAAATGTAGTAAATTTGAAACATATATAAGACAGTCATCGTAAAAAATGAACAGTGTGATATATAGATCTAATAAACGAATTATGGGTCATTTGTTTTTTCCCAAATAAGACTTGGCAAATAACAAAGTGGTTGTATTTTGTTATTAGGATTTAGGAAACATTCAGATATGAGATTTGAACAATAATGATGCTGATTAATCTAAATTATTTCTAATATTTTCGAGATAATCTTTAACCTTCACAATGAAACTTTTTCAATGTAATTTTACAAAGCTTATTGTAATAGAATATACACCAACAATTTATATATGATGAAACTCCAATGACCTTTCTTATAGTTCATTAAATTCGCATGAATAATATGACCAATTAGTAAATCTTAAGCTAATAGTAAACTTTAGAACTTAATTTTGACTATAATGGAATCATTTATAACTATGATTCAAGGAAGTGGGTTAGTAGTATATGTGGAGGTGCCACAAAGAATGTGATTCGAGTCAGAAGCCAAGTATGCAATAGGAGATAGAGCCAGGACAGAACAAGGGCAGAGACTAAGGTTTCCTAAAAAGAGCATGATGAGTGGTATTGCTGTGAGGGCGAAGGCGCGAGTGAATACACGATGATAGTCACAGTCCAATGCTTAGGTCCAGAGTCAGAGTCCCATGTTAGGATCTAATGTGTTTCTATCTCTAGAATTCTTCAGCTAAAAAATTCTAGATTGAGAAAGTGTAATGGGAAATAAGTTATGTTCTCTGTCAAATGAATTCTCAAGTCTCGGGTTCATAGGGGTTGAGAAGGAGATGTTATCAAGCAACACATGACGCTCCCTGTGAATGATACCCCATCGAGGGGGCCACAGATGCCAGTGCTCCACGAACTGCTGGATAGCATATTCACTCTGCTTGTCCGGCATAGCTTCGCTATGTTTGCTTGGAAAGACTGGGTCAGGCAGCACAAGTGTGGCAAAAGAACCTGCTTGATCTAGCCACAAGTCCAAAGCCCTTGCTATGTCCCACAAGGGTATTAAGAGAAACAAAAGACTTGCAGCGATGGTGAGGACCTGATGCCTAACTTCCAGGCAGATAAGTGCGATGCCTTCTGGAGACCGGCTCCCATCACCAAGAGACCGAGGGTCATAGTCTCTAGAAATGCCGATGAAGAGCCCTCTGTGCTAAAGCACATAGACTAGTCATACAGACACCCGATAGAGATAGTGTGCTGAAAGAGTCACCTATGCGGGTGAGTCCTTATGCCAAAGCACTCAGAACTTTCCAAGATAGTGTTCCGAAGGAGTTTCTTTCCTGACAGTCCGACGTAGTGTCCCAAAGGATTTAGCAACCCGACAAGCCGAGGTATTCTCCTAAGAGAATTCGCCTACCCGACGGGCTGAAGTAGTGTCTTGGAGGAGTTGCCTACCTTGCATCAAGGGAGTCCTCATGCTGAAGTACTTGGAGCTCTATGAGGGACATAATATCCCATAGAAGTCGTATATCGCTATGATGAGTCACTGTGCCATTCCTAGCACTCAGAGCATGCTAAGGTAGTGTGTCTCGGTAGAGTTGCCTACCCGGCAGGAAGAGGTAATGTCCTGACAAAGTCACTTACCTGGCAAAAGGGAAGTTGTCATGCCAGAGCTCCCTGACGGAGATAGTGTTCCAATTGAGTCACATATCCCCGTGATGAGTCCTTGTGCCATCACACTTTGAGCGCACCAAGGTAGTGTCGAAGAGGAGTCACATACCTGATAGGAAGGAAGTCCTCACGTTAGAGCACTCGGAGCTCCTTGAGGTAGTGTTATAGAGGAGTCGCCTACCCTAAGGGATGCTACATACTTTGGAGAGTGGGTCAAAGCATGCTCCATGACCAAGGCAAGGTGTACATGGTGTGGTGAGCGAATGAACCATCGTCAAGGCATGGCAGTGTGACAGAGTGCCTGGAGGGAGGGTGAGGGGTGTTGTACATCCCAAAAGTGTGGCGGGAAGTATGTGGTGCCGGCGACACGCTCAATGGAGATGCTGTAAGGCTCGGTGGACTAAGAACAGTGCGCGGACACATGACATGATGATACCATATGGGCATGACTAAAGGAAGGAGTGTCAGAGCACATGTCACAAGGTGTGATATCACACATTAGATGTGGGAAGATCTATGATTGGCCTTATAAGATTGCCCATGATGTCTTAAGTACCTATTTGGCGAGGGAGGCATTGCCCTATGCTAGGGCCGTGGACCAAGTCGTTGCAAATGGTATCCACTACAAGAAAAGAGGTAATTAGCGACAGACTAAATTCCGTCGCTAAAAGTTGTTTCAGAGACGGAAATAACCGTCGGTAAAAGTCCGTCGGTAAAACTATTTAACGACGGAATAATTCCGTCGGTAAAAACACCCGTCGGTGAAAGTAGGGTTTTCCCGACGGACTTTAACCGACGGGTGTGTTCCGTCGGTAAAGGACTTAAAAAGATCAGATCCCCTTTCTTTTCTTTCTCCCGTTGCTCTCTCTCTCTCTCTCTCTCTCTCTCTCTCTCTCTCTCTCTCTCACCGGCGATATTCCTTCTGTCGCCATCCCCGTCAACCTAGCCCCGGACGGAATAGAGCCTGCCACCGCCACTGCCGCCCATCTTCAAAACCGAAGGACCGCCGCCACCACTGCCGCGCTGCCACCACTGTCGCGCCGCCACCACTGCCGATCTGCCACCACTGTCGCGCCGCCACCACTGCCGCGCCGCCACCACTGCGATTATAAAGCGATCGTAATTTCACGGGTAATAATAAACTTGCAAGTCTACATTTGAAATGAGTGTTTGACTTGGGATTTTTCTTTTTTGACGGTGATGTAGAAAACATTTGGTTCTAATTTTTGTGCTAAAGCCCAAAAAAAAAAAATCTAATTAAAATTCAAGCAGTAGTTAAACTAATAATACTTTAGTTTTTTTCTTCCAATAGCCTTGTTGATAGAAAATTTTGTTATTGTAGTAATACTTTTGCAAGTTAATATCAATGCCTTTATGGTGTTGCCATCACTGAAGGCATCCGTTGCCCTCATCGCTGCCATGTTATCACCATCCAACACAACTACCATCGCCAGCATTACTAGCGCAACCCTTGGCGAATGTATATACCAAAATTGTTTATATAAACACAATATTATATAATTGTAGTATGACAGACGTAATTTTGTATGACTGTATTCACACTGTTAGTAAGTGTAAGACGTTATAGAAACTCCTAATTTGGAGTATAAAAATTAGTTAGTCTGGGTCTAAAGGCATTCATATCGTTCTACTGTAATTTATCTATCAACCGAAAGCCTCCGCTGGACCAAACACAATATTGCGAGTACTCATACGTTGAAAAAAAAATAGTTATATTTACAATTTTTTATATAGCGACAACTAATAGTCACTAGATGTATTATGTGACATTTCTGCTTATATTTTTATCGACAATATTCAGCAGCACTTTATTTAGTATCACTAAATAAAAACTACTAATTAAAAACATATGACGACCGTTAATTGTCGTTGTACGGTGTTGTAACTATTTTCTTACAACTCGAGTGGAAGTCAAAACTTTTTTCTCGTTTATTTCCCTAAACCCTAAACCCTAAACCCTAAACCCCAATCCAACCGAACCCTAAATTGAACTAATTGAACCCTAAATTGAATGCCTCAAATCAACCGAACCCTAAATTGAATCAATATACCCCTCTAATGCAACCCTAAATTGAAGTAATTGAACCCTAAATTGAATGCCCTAATTGAATCAAACCCTAAATTAAACTAATTGAACCCCTAATTAAACCCTAAATTGATTGCCCTAATCCAACCGAACCCTAAATTGAACTAATTGAACCCTAAATTGAATGCCTCAAATCAACCGAACCCTAAATTGAATCAATAGAGCCCCCTAATTGAACCCTAAATTGAAGTAATTGAACCCTAAATTGAATGCCCTAATTGAATCGAACCCTAAATTAAACTAATTGAACCCCTAATTAAACCCTAAATTGATTGCCCTAATCCAACCGAACCCTAAATTGAACTAATTGAACCCTAAATTGAAGTAATTGAACCCTAAATTGAATGCCCTAATTGAATCGAACCCTAAATTAAACTAATTGAACCCCTAATTAAACCCTAAATTGATTGCCCCAATCTAACCGAACCCTAATTGAACCCTAAATTGAATGCCCTAATCCAACCGAAACTTAAATTGAACTAATTGAACCCTAAATTGAATGCCTCAAATCAACCGAACCCTAAATTGAATCAATAGAACCCTCTAATTGAACCCTAAATTGAAGTAATTGAACCCTAAATTGAATGCCCTAATTGAATCGAATCCTAAATTAAACTAATTAAACCCTAAATTGATTGCCCCAATCTAACCGAACCCTAATTGAACCCCAAATTGAATGCCCTAATCCAACCGAACCCTAAATTGAACTAATTGAACCCTAAATTGAATGCCTCAAATCAACCGAACCCTAAATTGAATCAATAGAACCCCCTAATTGAACCCTAAATTGAAGTAATTGAACCCTAAATTGAATGCCCTAATTGAATCGAATCCTAAATTAAACTAATTGAACCCCTAATTAAACCCTAAATTGATTGCCCCAATCTAACCGAACCCTAATTGAACCCCAAATTGAATGCCCTAATCCAACTGAACCCTAAATTGAACTAATTGAACCCTAAATTTAATGCCTCAAATCAACTGAACCCTAAATTGAATCAATAGAACCCCCTAATTGAACCGAACCCTAAATTGAACTAATTGAATCCTAAATTTAATGCCTCAAATCAACTGAACCCTAAATTGAATCAATAGAACCCCCTAATTGAACCCTAAATTGAAGTAATTGAACCCTAAATTGAATGTCCTAATCGAACCGAACCCTAAATGAAACTAATTGAACCCTAAATTGAATGCCCTAATACAATCGAACCCTAAATTGAAATAATTCAAGCGCATCGGATATGTGAATTTTGAACATTTTTTTTCCATTTGAACATTGATCATTTGTTTGATAATTTTAGGTTGTTAATTGTGCGTTTTAGAATTGTGATTATTGATCGATGATTTTAGGTTATTAGTTGTGCATTTGAAGTAATTGCGATTATGAATTGATGATTTTAGGTTGTTAATTGATGATTTTAGATTGTTAATTGTGCATTGAGCATTTGAGATATTGAGATTATTGACGGAGGATGGGACCCAATTGGATTGAATGTGTGATTTTTGTTAATTTTTATTGCATTGAGCATTTGAGAATTGAGATTGTTGACGGAGGATGGGACCCAATTGGATTGAGATACCTGTTAGTTAGCGCAGACACGAACACCACGTCTGATTGACGGTGTCTGACATTTAAAAAACAAATTAACGTATGCCAATGTGTCTAGAGGTGCGTGTCGGTGGGCGTCGGACACGTGTCCCCAGAGGTGTCGGACACGTGTCCAGAGGTGTCAGACACGTGTCGGTATGTGTCGGACACGTGTCCGGAGGTGTCAGACACGTGTCGGTATGTATCGGACACCATATCGACCCCCTATATGAGGTGTCGGAATTGAGGTTGTTGAATGTGCATTAAATTTAGGTTAGTTAGGTTAATGCGACATTTTTAGCATGCACCCCCTGGAATCTAATCGTGGCTCCAGCGCTGGCTATAATTAGCCCTAATTAGTCATGATTAACAATATTTTAGTAAATCAATTAACCCTAATTAGCTCTAACGAGCCTAATTAGTTTTAATTAACCCTAAGAACCTGATGAAATTCAAATTAGCTGTAATTACCTCAAATTAGCCCAAATGAACCCAATTATGCGCATATTGATTGTAGTTAGCCTAATTAGTCATAATTTGCACTAACATAACCCAATTACGCCTAATTAGCGCTAGTTAGGACTAATCAACACTACTCGGCACCATCAAAACCCTAATTAGGACTAAATAACCCTAATTAGTCATAATCAACCCTAATTAGCTATAATTATTCGAAACTAGCCCTCATTAACATTAATTAGCTCTAACATAACCCAATTAAGCCTAATTAGCCCTAATTAGGACTAATCATCACTACTCGGCACAATTAAACCCTAATTAGTCATAATCAACCCTAATTAGCTATAATTATCCGAAACTAGCCCTCATTAACATTAATTAGCCCTAACATAACCCAATTAAGCCTAATTAGCCCTAATTAGGACTAATCAGCACTACTCGGCACAATTAAACCCTAATTAGGACTACATAACTCTAATTAGTCCTAATCAACCCTAGTCAGCTATAATCATCCGAAACTATCCCTCATTAACATTAATTAGCCCTAACATAACCCAATTAAGCCCAATTAGCCCTAATTAGGACTAATCATCACTACTCGGCACAATTAAACCCTAATTAGTCATAATCAACCCTAATTAGCTATAATTATCCGAAACTAGCCCTCATTAACATTAATTAGCCCTAACATAACCCAATTAAGCCTAATTAGCCCTAATTAAGACTAATCAGCACTACTCGGCACAATTAAACCCTAATTAGGACTACATAACTCTAATTAGTCCTAATCAACCCTAGTCAGCTATAATCATCCGAAACTATCCCTCATTAACATTAATTAGCCCTAACATAACCCAATTAAGCTCAATTAGCCCTAATTAGGACTAATCATCACTACTCGGCACAATTAAATTCTAATTAGGACTAAATAACCCTAATTAGTCCTAATAAGCTATAATTAATAATCGTGTCTTGTTCCCTAATGACCCAGTTAGCCCTAATTAGCCCTTGTACATCCCATAATTACACCTTGTTGCGCAAAGATGGTTCAATTACTCGTTGTTTACAAACCATGCCTTCTTTATATTAAGAGTTAATTACGCAGTTGACCATTGAACTATTAGGCAAATTTCACTTTGACCACTGAACTTCGATTTGTGTCAAAGTGACCATTAAAGTTATTAATTAGTTCAATCAAGTCACTCTGTTAGGTTCCGTTAGCCCTAAGTCTGTTAAGTGACTTTATCTAGGGGTAAATATGTCATTTCAGATTATTTTTCTTTACTTATCTTCTGGTTTCTCTTCAAACCCAGAAGATAAGTAAAACCCAGAATATTATAGTGGATAGGATGGAGCACACAACTTCTTCAACACTCACAATCACCTAGCACCGCCGGCCTCATCGTGCGCAGTATCACCGATGGCCAGATCGTCCACCTAAAACCACCATGAGATCGGCATCACCACCGCACCACCAAATCAGCACAGCCCGTCGGCATCACTGCCGCCATCATAGCAGCGCCACCGGCACCCAGATCAGTATCGTTGGTGGCCCAATCGATCAGTACCGTACCCTTGTTGTTGTTGCTGCTGATGAACTGCTGTTGAAATTGGAACTGTTGACACTCGGCCAGAGATCTTTCCCGATCAAAGCCGGCCACCGGTGAACGAGCTGAGTCGACGAGTCCGGGAAGATCCGGGCGAGCAGGGACCTGTACGAACCCTGCGGGTTATTCATGTTCATGATGGATCTTCCCTTGATCCCGCCAGCGGCAAATAAATCTGGACCACCACCGGAGAACCCGAAAGACATTCTTCTGCCGGCGAGGAAATCTGGACCAAGAATTCCCATATATTTTCGTTTTATTACCTCAGAGAGTCAGATCACGTGGAAGAGGATTACGAAGGGTTGATAGATGCGATAAATATTCTGCTGCATGTAATGGTCCTGGGTTGGTGGTTGAGTTGCTGCCGGAAGTTGTTAATTTTGACATGGTGGTGCCATGGGTAGGTGTAGATCGTTGAGTATGTTAGGAAGTGTTTTTCATACTAGGGTTGTATTCCCCCTCCCCATCTTCCTTGCAGAAAGGTAGGTTGTTTGAGTTTCGGTCTTGGTGGCTCATTTGCGTTGCCGGTAGTCGGTCGATGAGCGGTTACCTTAGGGGCTCCGGTTGGTGGGGAAGCTCGGCAGGTGGGTTTGGGTAGGGATCTAGAGTTTACGGTGGAGAAGCTTTGGTGTGGGTTTTTGTTCTCTCGATTGATTCCAGCGGCTGCTGAGGTTGATGGCGGTGCTTCCGGTGTTGGTTTCTTACCATAACTACAATAAACTAATCTGACCTCCTTAGTGGCTTGGCCGTGGTGGTGATGGGAGAAAGAGGAAGAAAGAAGAAATAAGAAAGAAGGAGGTTGAAAAAGAGAAGAAAAAAGAGAGTGACGAAATTACCCTTAAATTTAGCCACTTAACGGACTTGGGATGGACGGAAGCTAACAGAGTGAATTAATTAAGATCAATTGAAGGATTCAATGGTCACTTTGACACAAATCGAAGTTCAGTGGTCAAAGTGAAATTTGCCTAATAGTTCGATGGTCAACCGCGTAATTAACTCTTATATTAATTGTTGTTTTGAGATGTCCATTGGCAACGAGATGGTTCAACTAGTTGACAACGTGTTCTATCTAATGTGGAATTGATAACATATGCAACGATCATTCTGCAGTTTTGATATTTCGGAAAGATCGGTGGGCTGCGGATCCAGGTTGGGACGCCAAGAGTAAGAGCGGGGCTGAGAACAGACAGAACAGAGATCCGACGCACACGGGGGGGGGGGGGGTCGGTGCCACACGACATCGTCCGACACATGAACGCGGTCAAGCACCCGGATCTAGAGGAGGATGAGGTCATAGCTCTGACCTATACTCAGACGCACGTGCGGAAGAAGGACAAGGACGAGACGCACCAGGCGGGCGACTATATTTCAGATATTGCCCAGCGGATCGATGTGAGTCAATTTATTTAAGTTAATGTTTTTTCTTTCTATCCTCAATGTCTGTTTCGTTAATTAATGCCCTAACATATCGTTAAACCACTATTTTTGTAGGCCTCGTATGAACAGCTAAGGGGGTCCGAGCAGCAGTCCGGACAGCCATCAGCGTCCACTAGTACGGCTGCGAGTACTGGGGGGTTAAAGCGATGGCTGGATACGCCGGAGGTCGTGAATCGGCCGAAAGGCCGCATACGCGGCCTGCCTAGCACGACTCCTCGTGCCGCGATAGGAGCGTCCTCACCCCCTGCTGCCCCTCCACAGACACCGGCTCCTCGGCCTCAGTTGGACGACGAGGAGATCCAGCGCATTGCTACAGTGGTGTGCCGGATGATGAGGGAGCAGGGCACTGCTGGACCAGCCGCCCCGGCCCCGGTTCAGCAGGATCCAGATCCGGGACTCGGGAACCCCTGATGAGCCCCTTCCCGTGCCTGTTCCTAGCTTCCCCCCCCCCCCGCGCCCGGCTTGTACTCTTCTCCCCTATCCTAACCGGCTATCTTCGGTTCCCGGCTTGTACATGTATGAGTTTCTTTTATAATAAATATTTTTTATAATTGATTATATATATTTCTTTCTGTATTTCGCTTATTGCGCGTTGTTGTTGAGAATTGTATTTCTGTACAGGTTTAGGTAATTGAAAAATAAAAAAAAATTGACTTTTGGCGACGGATTTATTCCGTCGCTAAAGTATTCCTTTCAATCAGTTATTTAGCGACGGAATATTCCGTCGCTAAATAAGTTTTTTAGCGACGGAATATTCCGTCGCTAAATATTTAATCCGTCGCTAATTGGACAAAAAAGAAAATAAATTAAAATTCTAAAAATATAATTAGCGACGGAATATCCGTCGCTAATGAAAAATAAATCCGTCGGTAAAAATCACATATTTAGCGACGGATTTAAAAATTCCGTCGCTAAACTATTAGTGACGGGCTTTTATACGAGGGATTTTTAGCGACGGTGAATCCGTCGCTAATTCTTTTAGCGACGGTGAATCCGTCGCTAATTCTTTTAGCGACGAATTTTGGGCTTTTAGTGACGGATTTTCCCGTCGCTAAAAGCCTGTTTTCTTGTAGTGATCAGAGCGGACTATCAAAATCTCAGGCTGGGCTATCCAGTCGAGTTGCTGATGGTTGGGGGAAACGAAGGCAAGCCCGTATACATCCCCCATCAAAAGAATGGTTGGGGCAACAACGAGTGAGCCTGGTATATCCACATTGGCTAGAGAGGAATATTCTGGTGTGTGATCGAGCCTTAGTGAGGATGCTAAGGAATAAGGTAGGGATATTGTAATATCCTAAATCGAATGTGAGATGATGAGTAATTGGGCTTATAAGACCTTGCCCATGAATTCATAAGTACATACTTGGCTAGCCTTTTTGGGGGAGGCATTTCCCGGTGGTGGGGTCGTGGACCGGGTTGTTACAGATGGTATCCAACCCAACTTTCTAAAGCTTGGGCTGGGCTATCCAGTCGGGTTGTTGATGGTTTGGGAAAACAAAGGCAAGCTCGGGTATGTCCCGCATCAAAAGGATGGTTAGGGCAACAAAGGGTGAGCCGGTTATATCCCACATCGGCTAAAGATGAAGATTTTGGGTTATGTATGATCGAGCCTTAGCAAGGACACTAAGGCATAAGGTGGAAAGATTGTGATATTCCACATCGAATGTAGAATAATTTGTGATTGGCCTTATAAGACCCTGCCCGTGAACTCACAAGTACCTATTTGACTAGTCCTTTTAAAGGAGGCATTACCTTGTGGTGGGGCCATGGACTGGGTTGTTACATAAGGAGTGCACTCGGGCATGGCTGGGTGTTACATCAAAGGACATCGTGTCGTTGACACGTGACTCGGACAGTGCTCGGGCACAGTTAGGCTTCACGGCACTCGTGTGCTGATGGGTGTTATAAAGACATGTGTTATACCGATGACACATAACACGGAGACAATGCTAAGGCATGGTGATGGATGGTTTAGAGATGGGCTTGTACATGGGGCATATAATACATATACGACACTTGGTTGGTACGACAGATGTGATGGCACTCAGGCGTGTGTGTAGAAGTCATGGAGAGAACAAGGGGAAGGCAAGGAGGCCCAATGAGTGGGACCCCCAAAGGTTGAGAAGGGACCCGCCCCCCAAGGAGAGAAGGGCAAGGCCAGAGAGTCCCAAGATATGAGGAGAGGGAGCCTCGGAAGTGAGTGGGGGTAAGGCAAGTGAGTCACCATGGGGGTAAGGCAATGGATACCCCAAGGAAAGGGAGTTCCTAATGGGTGAGGATTAGAATTCCGAATAAGGGGAGACCAAGGATAAGGAGTCCCCAATGAGCAATGAGGCACGATCCCAAATGCGTGAGGAGGCCGATCCCTAAAAGGAAAGGAGGCAAACCCCTAAAAGAGGGAGGAGGGCAAGTGGGGAGGAGTCAACTCCTTAGTCTAGTGGCACGCAGTCGACTCCTTTACCTAAGGGAGTAGGCGTGCTAAATCCAACACTAGGGAAAATTTACGGATATGAGACGAAGTGCACGCAACTTGAGCATGCGTTTTGGGTTTACCAGTTTGAAAGCATTGAATGTTGACCGTTGAACATTTATTGACGTCTTGCAAAAGACATTCGAGAGTAATCCGAAGTACATAGCCAAGATCGGCTAGTAACAAACTACGGGTTATGATTGTTGTATGTATTTCAAAACAGTTCCGTGGATCAACCTCCGCTCTATAATTGTTAGGTTAACATAAGAAAATTTGTTAAACTTTAGAAGCTCATTTTAGTTCACAAGTATAACTTGACAAAATGTTGTATGTAAAAGTTATATCATGTTCAACCAAAATAGCTATCCATAAGAAAATACCATTGAAGACATTTATTAAATGTAAGACTATAGTTTAGTGAAAAATAGTAGATCTATAATGTGAAAAAAAAATTCAAACCTTTTAAACTCTATTGTATCAACGTACTTACGCAGTCTTAGTTGTGACTATTAACACCTCAAAGACTCTTCGAAACAAGGACGCATCATCCCTATCAGTTAATCTTATAAGCTCTACTTCATCAATGTAAATACATATTTGGTCTTAATTTTATTTATCAACACATCAAAATTACTCCCAAAGTAAGGAACCAAAATCTTTATCAATTGAACGCCCTCAGAACATGTATTTTATACTAATTTGAAATGAACATTCTATATTATTTAATCATGTTAAAATTATTTTTCCAAAAGTCAACAACTTATTTAGAAGTAGTATATGTCTTCGTATAAGTCCTTTTAAATGTGAAACACAACTCTAATTCTTTTTAATTTCGACTTAAACACTACAGTAACTTATGAGGACTTATGTCCACTTATTAGCACCCTTAAAAATCCTCTTTATGTATAAGCATTTACATTTTACATGAATAAGTGAATGCGCCACCCTTTTTTAATCACAATGATAATGCATTTTCTATTTAGGGTTATATGTTACCAGCAGAATATTCAATTTTTTTAAATGCTAGCAAATAATTGAAATACTACTTGACCACGAAAAAAAAAAACTTAAAGAAGTAAATATCAAGGGATGGTAATGTAGCACAATCGATTGACTCATTGTTCTTTTAACTTGGAGTTCAAATATGTATAAAAGCAAACATATGTCTGCATATTTTACATAAATATTAAATTATTATCTAATCAAGCATTCAATTGTATTGGGTATGAAACGATAAGATATTTTGTTATATATATTGTTGTATTCTTGATAACTTAGTAATTCGTGACAAAGATAAGATGGGACTCCTATAGTTGTAATTTCTATTATAAAGAACTTTAATTTTAGGGCTAATCCTAAAACTGTACCCTCAACTTTACCTTCAGTACAATTTTAGTACCCAACTTTGAAGGTATGCCAAAAAAGTACTCAACTTTAAAATAGCGTACATAATCAGTACCTCGGCTGACGGGACACAGATGCTGTTAAAAAGCCCGAGAGGTACGGCTATCATGATGAAAAAAGGACATAAAATTTGTCCATGTGACCACGTGATCGTCCTTTTACATTTTCAAATGCAAATTAACTATTGAATCAATGTACTCTCACTCACACACACACACACACACAAACCCATTTTCTTCTTCCCAATACTTTCAAATTGAACCAAAAAGCTGAAACCCCAGATGAGATTTTTCAAATGGAAAAAATTCCGTTTGACAAAAAAAAAAAAAAATTGTTATCAAAATTCACATCAAACCCTTGCCTAATACTTGTATTAAATTATAGCAGTATGCAAAGCTGTTGCACTTTCCTCCATCCCATCACAAATTTCTTACAATCCACTCACCGAGGGGCACTTCCGAACCAAACCCAAAACTGTAGATACCCAAAATCCGGTTATCGGCGTAACGCCGGGGTGACCGGCACGGCAAGGTCTAGTTGTTGCGATGGCAACAAAGGTGGGTCGTCATGGGCGTCATTGAAGGTCGGTCGAGGCAGTGGTATGGTGGTGGGGGGGGAGAGAGAGGGAGAGAGAGATAGATAGATAGATAGATAGAAGAAGAAGAAAATATAAAGAGAAAGCGTGTGATGGGTCTGCATGTGAGAGAGATAGAAAGAAAGAAAAAGAAGGGGAGAGAGAGAGACATAGGAGAAGAATGATAAATGTGCATTGGGAATATAAAAAAGGACAATCAATGTACATTGAAAAGTTAAAAAAGGACGGTCCACGTAGCCATGGGACAACTTTATGTCTTTTTTTATAATGACAGTTTTACCCCTCTGATTTTCTAACGGCATTCATTGTCCGTCAACCGAGATACTTATTTGGTATGCTATTTTAGAGTTGGATACTTCTTTGGCAAACTTTTAAAATTGGGTACTAAAGGTATATTGGATGTAAAGTTAAGGGTACAGTTTGAGATTACCCCTTAATTTTAACCTAACTTTTCAAGTTAAGGGGCCCTCGTTTTTGAGCGTTTGGACCACTAAAGGAACCTAAATAGTATTTTACATCGATAGCTTACCTGAAGTTGTTGCAAAGGAGCTACCATAATCAAGATTTTGAATCTTTATTTAAGTTAATCATGATTAAATTTGGCAACCCATCTTGTTCTTTATAACTCAAAACAAGGTTTCTATAGGTGAGATCTATTTTTCGAACAATTATAGCTCTAGCAAAAGTTCGTATTTTTATATAAGATACTAATCTTTTTTTGTTTCATGTTATGTGGTATGCATCAATAAACTTTTTAGAGCTTTAGAATAGACTTTATTAATCGAATTGAGCTTAGCTCGATTCTTGAGCTATAATATATGATAACCCACATGACATGAGAGACATAATAAAACACAATGTTAACTTCTTTTCACGACACATGATCACATTATATTTCTAATGTACTAATTTTTTTTATAAAAACCTATATTAAACGTATTAGTGTCACTTAAGATCTCTACAAATTACTTTGGCTAGGGTCTTTAGTTTTATAATAGTATTTTTTTGCAGAAACAATAAATGTCTAAATTAGTAAGCCATATGCAATTCAAACACCAAGTCAGAACATCCTAAATTTGTGTCTAACCAATATATTAATCTATCAGGATTTTCTTCGAACTATTATATATAGAAAGAAACTCTCAAGCATGAAATAACTACCTATAGAATAAAGGTTACTTAAGACATTTACCAGGAATAACTAGATACTATAAATTCATATACTTAACTTTTATAACCTTATTATGAGTATTCCAGGTAATTTTTTTAATAAGGTCCTTAATTTATCTTATGTTAATATTTCAAAACACAGTATATCTAATATGCTAACCTAGATAACAAGAAACAAAGACATACATCTTCTGATTTTAAAAAACGAAAAAAAAACAAATAAGAGATTTTAAAAGGAAGAATAAATTTTGCAATTACTTTTTAAATATCACGTAAAAATTACCTTATGATATTTGAAAACAAATCTAGGAGACTTTATTTATACATTGTGATTTGTTGTAAAAAATTGCAAGCGCAATTTGTTTTTATCTTTACCGAGATATAAGTTGTGGAGCATAGACAAGCACACGTGGGTGTAAAGTATATAAGATGCTCCCATAAATTTGACGTTATTGAACCACAAATGTTATGTACAATATATAGACAAAGCATGAGCTAAATTAATTAAACTTAATCGAAAGAAAATATGAACCAATGTTTTTTTTATGGTATCCTTATTTTACTACTAATTCAATTTTAAGAATTTAATTTAAAGTTCTATATGCACTATATACACCACAATATTAAAACTTTATTTTAATATCATAAGGAAAAAATATGTGTACATAATAATGACACATAAAACTAAAGTACATTAGCTATATTAAGGCTAAAGGAAATTCTAACTCAATTGGAAATATTGGTGCATTTAAAGATGAATTTGACTTGGTAAATATACATGTTGGTTATAAAGTTTGGTTAAATTTAAGTTAATGATTAGCTTATGCTAAAGTTTTGGGTTATCCTATCCAGTCGCGTCAGTTGAATGTTGAAGCGGTATAGTATACAAGTTTCTTCCAAGATATATAACAGAGATAAAGTACAATTAAAACCTTATAACATTTAGAAACAAATGAAATAGAATTTTGGTGTCCGGAAAATATAGAAAAAGTTTATGTTTACATTACGCTTTGTCACGTCATCTTTTACAAAGTAAGGAATAGACAAGCTTGTGAGGTATAAAAATATGTGCGGCAATAAGTCTGACATAAAAAAGAAGCATTATAAAACATGAGTTACATTCAACTAATTTTGCGTTGAAAAAATTTTAAGCAAATTTTTTTCTATGGTACCTTATGTTGCAAGTAAGTAAACTCTTAAGCATTCTAAATTCTACATTAGCAATATAAAAAACATTAATTATGACTTTATTTTAGTTTTATACTCCTAAAGACACTCACTTATATGACAAGAAAAAACTAAATATCTAGAAAATTGAATCAAATAAAATCTAAAAGACATTTACTATGGTGTAATTAGCTATTCTCCAGATTAGGTTGAAAACCTTAATATTTGAAGATAAATCTAACTTAATATATGTGTTTGCTAAATTGTTTATTATAATTGGCGTTAAATTTTTTCAACAATAAATTCCTGTGAATCAAACGTCATATGATCTGTAACTCCTGAATCAATAATTCAACTTAGGTTACCTCGATTATCTAAGGCTCGTATCGTATATGCAGTAGCCGGTAGTACTCCTTGTTGTGGTATGAAGGACAACTGTGACTCAGTAGATGCGGCAGCAGAAGTGTCTCTTGTATTCACAAGAGCAGCCCGACCAACGTCACGTTTTTTTTTTTTTTTTTCTTTAAGGTCATGCCACCATTCAGGATATCCATGTAGCTTAAAGCAAGTGTCCCTGGTGTGTTTCGGATGTCCGCAATGTGTGCAGCCCACTTCTTCTCCTTGCGATTTTGGTTTTGTTGAAAAATTCTGTTTTCCATTTGAAGCCGGCTGAAGTGAAGGTTGTTGCTGTGACTTTTGTCCCTTTAAGATCATGAATGCACCATGCACAATATCATCTTTTGTTAACATCACTGATTGTCTCAAATCTTCTCGGCGAACATGTGTGTATGCTTGCTCAACCGTGGGAAACGGTTTAAGCTGAAGCACATCTCCTCGGATTTTATCAAGTCGATCATCTAGCCCGTCTAAAAAAGTATAAACTCCATCTTCCTGTAAAATAGAGTTATATTTCTCTATATCATATTCGCATTTCATTGGATTTGGTCGTCGAGGATTGATTTCTCGCCACAAGCCTTGAAGGTTGTTGTAATATGTCTCGATACATCCTTCACCTCGCCTCATCCTTGTCACTTTTCGTTTGAGATCATAGACTTTTGAAGTGTCAGCCCCGTCAAAATACGTTGTAGCAATTGCATCTCAAATCGCTTTTGCCATTCGAAATCGAATGTAATTGCTGATTAGTTTTGGATCCATGGAGTTGATTAGCCAACTCTTCACCACTGCGTTTTCAGTCCTCCATTTTCTGAAACTAGGATATGTCTCTTGTGGCTGTGGAAGATCTCCATTTATGTATCCCAGCTTGTCTTTGCCCGAGATATACATCTCAACAACCTGGGACCAAAGTCCGTAGTTTGAATCTTCTTGCTTGATGTCGATCGGTGCCGCAAGTGTCTCCTGGGTTGCTGTCGTTAGAGTTTTATTCATTATTTGAGATAATCTGGAAGTCAAGTCTGCAAGAAGAGAATTCTCTGCTCCTATTTCGGAATTTCCGGTGGATGGGTTCTCTCCCCCATTCTCTCAGCTCTCTTGTTTCTCCCACTTCTTTCTTTCTGCTGTTTTGCAGGAAAAAAGTCTTTGAAAGTCCCAGGACCTCTGCTCTGATACCATAAAAGAAATGGTATTTCTTTTCTCAATACGTTTGGTATACATGGAAGCTGCTTTATAGCATGAGCAGCTTGGTTAAGTATGGGAAGGAATTAAGAAATTTTATAGCTATTACAAACATGATTTTGCGGATATTTTTGGGATGTATAATTCCTCTCCGTAATTCACGTGATCCCCAATTTCAGCTCATGTCAACAAAAACACAGTGAAAGTATTTGTCCATTTTAAATAAGCAAATTGAGTAATGTCCGTCGTATAATAGCCAAACGAATAAATATGTGACCAAAAGTAACTGCGACACAGAACTTTCTCAACTTTAATTTCCTATTTCACGGGGCTTCAGCACCACCAAACATCTCCATCAATCACAAGTGCATCTGTAAAAAATTCTTCAACAACCATTCATCCTTTAACTCCCGCATCTTCCTTTTTCTTATCCATCCTGGTGATGAAATTTTCTTCTGCCTAATTTCAGCCTTCTCAAGATTTTGTAACTTCTACCATTTGCGATATGTATTCCAAGGTCAGATGTTATTAAGCCATACAACACAGCTTGTAAATGTGGAAAAGTCTCGCGTGAATTCCTGGATCCTTTAAAGTTTGCCACGTAGCGACTATTAACATTTTTGCCGCATCGAATTGAGTTAAATTGCACTTCATTCTTCCTTAACCACAAAAACTTTTATCACGTACTTGTTTGAATAAAAATGATCATGTCTCATATATAATAGAAGAAACCAATATTCAACTGTAAATCTTTCATAAATTCCAGCCATGGCTCCAGGGATGGTTGACCTGGCCACTCAAACCAACCAATATACAATTTTAAAATATAACAAGCATATGTACTTTATTAGTGATATTCTAGAAACGAAAGTGCAGTTAAAGCTTTCAATGCAAAAGTCACATATGAAACTAAGTTGACCGAGGGAGTAGCATAGGATAATAATAATTACATGATTTTAGAAGTCACACACATAACTACAATGATCGAGGGAGTTGCAATAGGCTATTGCATGTTCATGTTGATCGAGTTGAGTTGCATGTTTTCCTTTTGAGCTGATTTTTCTACTTTCTCTTTATTACTCTTTAACTATTGAGTCGAAAGAGACGAAAGTCAAAGGCCATAAATTTAAAGAGCTACAAAAAGCCAAATTAGGCACTTTTGCCCTATAGGAAATTTTTTTGGGAGACATATAAAGACGGTTCCATGTTACACCTCCAACATTTTGAAAACTTTTTCTTGTTATCCTGGCATTTTCATAAATACTATGGCACTACTATCTCTGTATCTCGGCTGTAATGGATAATCGTAACACATTCTTTTCGTGCCTATTAAAACAGTTTAGTTAGATTGAATTTGGAGGTCATATTACTAAGGGAAAATAAAAAAAAAGTCCTTTCAGGAAAAAAAAAATACAAAAATGACTACTTAATAGAAATAATAGCAGCTGTAAAATACACAGCTAGGGAAGGTCTTGCTATAGGTAACACAAAAACTTCTAAAAGTCATGAATCTGGCAGATACTCTAAAGACCTAGTTGCTTATCTCTACTCATGATTTCTACTTTTGTTAAAATTTGAAACATTGTGTAGATTATAAATTTTGTCTCATGTTCATACACACTACAAGCTTAGGTGGTTGGTTGCAATCAAATTACGCGCTCTATTAAACTAAACCAATTTTCTTTAACCCAAGAGTATCCATCACACAAACACATAGTTACATTTTCATGGCAAACTACTCCAGATATTGGTTAAGATCAATTGTGAGTACACAATAAAATTTATATGCCTTGAATATGAATTTAGAGAACTCACGTGACTGGCGGAAAAGAAAGATAAATATACACGAGAAAAAACATAGTGAAAGTATTTGTCCATTTTAAATAAGCATATTGAGTAGTGTCCGTCATATAATAGCCAAACGAATAAATATGTGACCAAAAGTAACTGCGACACAGAAAAATAATCAAGTTAATTGACAGTAGATAACTATTCTATAAAATCATACCTCAAAAAGGACAAATAATAGTTATAGAAACAAAATAAATTTTAATTCCTTAAGGAGTAGTAAGAATCTTAGTACTCACCTCCAAGAGTCTAGAACTTCGTGAAACTAAGAGATCAAATCTTTGCTTCAGACTTGCATGGATGAAAACATAAAAATAATTAGTTTCCCTATTTGAGCAATCAGAGAGGAAGGATCAATATTTGCACCGTTGATAAATATATATATATATATATATATATATATATATATATATATATATATATATATTAACCCTAGATCTAGAAAAGGTCTGCACAAATTAGGATCTTGCAATTTCTAATTTAAAGGTGGTACAAAGAAAACTGCTATAGGTGGAAGCCTGTTGGTGTCGTGGAGGGGAGGAATGAGAAGTTGAAGCGGAAGGTTTTTTAGGATTGATACGATGAATATGTATAGTCGTGAGGTTGAAGTAGTCCAACAATTAATTTCAAAAGATTCTGGATGGAACATGAACAGGCATGGGAAGGGAGAAAAAATTAAAAGAAATAAGTTACAACATTAAAAGGGTGTTAATGGTATTTTTCATTTTTATAAGGGTAATTTTGTCCATCAAAATGATTTACATCTATCCACACTTTTGTAAGTAGCATAGATAGATATATAACAGAGATAAAGTACAATTAAAACCTTATAACATTTAGAAACAAATATAGAGAAAGTTTATGTTTACATTGTTCTTTGTTACGTCATCTTTTACAAAGTAAGGAATAGACAAGCTTGTGAGGTATTAAAATAAGTGCGGCAATAAGTCTGACATAAAAAAGAAGCATTATAAAGCATGAGTTACATTCAATTAATTTTACATTCAATTAATTTTGTGTTGAAAAAATTTTAAACAAATTTTTTTCTATGGTACCTTATGTTGCAAGTAAGTAAACTCTTAAGCATTCTAAATTCTACATTATCAGTATAAAAAACATTACTTATGACTTTATTTTAGTTTTACACACTCCTAAAGACACTCACTTATATGACAAGAAAAAACTAAATATCTAGAAAATTGAATTGAATAAAATCTAAAAGACATTTACTATGGTGTAATTAGCTATTCTCCAGATTAGGTTGAAAACCTTAATATTTTAAGATAAATCTAACTTAATATATGTGTTTGCTATATTGTTTATTATAATTGGCATTAAATTTTTTCAACAATTTATGCACTTTGATATTTTGAGGTATCCTATTTACTCATGTGGGTTAAAAAAAAATTAACCTTACATAATTGGTTCAATGTATTGATCTTATCATGTTTCCTGCTTACTTTTATTGGAATCTTTTTGCTTCTAAAGCGTCATCTTATCGTTATTTAATTAGTCGTGTTGGTTAACTTTTACAAACCTTGTTATCGTACAAAAAAGTATAGACCAAAATTTTCTCTAACAAAATTAAACTAGCATGTAGTTAACGTAATAAGCATGCCATTGAAATATACAAATTATTATCAGAAGATACTTACACTAGCATAATAAAATTGTCTAACGTACATTATTATTAGTGGACTCTACCTTTTTCTTGATTTTTTGGGTACTAACTAAAATTCTAATTTTTATTTCTCTATATGGTTACCAAACTAGCTATATGCACAAGAAAACTGGTTTTTGTAATTTCACCACAGTTAAAACAAAAGTTCATCATTATACAAGTAAAAATAAATTTTACAATTAATTACTGAGGAAATAACCACAAAATTTTAGATTACGTAATATTTGCGCGGACTTCGGGCCGTTTTTCTATGAAAATGTGTGAGGACTGGCTTTTGATAAAAGAAATTACATACGCAAAGCCACAATTATTCTATTAAAATCATAGCTTGGTCAAGCAAGCAATGCTGGCCGAGCCATTGCGAACATCACTCTTGTAGTATTATATACATGCACCTAATGTTGACCTAGTTCAGTTTTGCTTGGCCGACATCACTCTTGTAGTATTATATACATGTACAAAATGTTGACCTTTGAACAAGTCAACATTTGCAAACTTGTTACACATGCCATTCAATATGCTGTGCGTGATCTTATTTGAGTATATAAAGCCTCTCATATCATCCTCTCAAGCATACCAATCCTCTCAATATCTCACCCACACATTCACAAACATGGATGCTCCTCAGCTTACACACTTTGAAAACATTAAGAGGTACTGGAGGAGGAGGAGGTACCAACACCTTGATGATGCAGTCTACGCCAAGAAGAAGATGAAGATTGTGAGGCTTGGAAATAAGAACGAAGAGGGTTCAAAGAACCAGTTAGCGGGCAACAAGAACGTCGTCGCGCCTTCTGGAGAAGTAAAAATCCCGAAGGGCCTACCTCTTCCGATGATTTCTAGCACTAGTAATGAAGTTGTTGATGGCAGGTTGCTTGTAGAGGTTTACAAGCGGATGGTTTCTACTCGCGAAATACCTGGTGTCGTAGTGTGATATAGGATCCAAGTCTGTCTCAGTTTCTCGTCTCTTCACTTGTTTTCCATGTAAGTGTTTGTCAATCAACTGTAAGTATTGGAAACTGTAGGTGTTCTTGTCAATCAAAGTGGTGAAGAAGGCACCATTTCTTTTTATTTTCTCCTTCCTTTTGAGGCCTTTACAAGCTGAGAAGTGCAGAATTCTATAAAGGGAAAAATATTATGTCCAAAGTGGCCTCCTGAAATGGCTAGAAGTGAATTTTACAAATGAAAAATGACTTCAAGAGACGAATTTTGCCTCTACCAAATTGGCGCTGAAGCAGTGGACTTCAGCGACGAGTGTTATAACAACAAATGGACCATATAAGCCGAAACGGATCCCCCTCCAAAATTGGAGCATGAATGCTTTTTTGTCGCTAAACAGTTTTTGTCGCTAAACAGTCTTTCCCGTCAATCTTATTTTTTGCGTTTTCTTGGTAAGGTATAGTGCCCAAAAATATAATGCAAGGCTCAGTGTTGGCCAGACAAACCGTAACACATGGGTTCTTATTGATCATATATGAGCCACCTTTGAATCACTTGGGAATCCAGATCAATTGCTTCATCTTTCCTTCCCTTTTTTTGCCATCCGAATTACCATCTAAATTCCTTTGAGGCGTGTACTTATACTTGTTCAGAAAAAAAAGTAAGGATTAATGAAAAAATTGTGCCCTAAAATTTACACGCATTTGCACTTCACTCTCCGTGTTTACAATTTTCGCAATAGTATTACTTGAGGTTGGAAAAACCATTGCAAACAGTTCCAAAGTTGGATGGTCAATCAAATTCAGACGTTAAGTCCCCGTATGTGCTGTACACATGTCATTTTGGCACGGGTAGATCTGTCAATTCGCCTAGGGTTAAATATAAAATTGTCCCCTGAGTTTACACATTTTTGCAGATCACTCTCCGTGTTTTCAATTGCAATAATGTTCCCTGACTTTGACAAAAGCATTGCAAACGAGTCCAAAATTAGACGTCCATTCAAAATCGGACGTTAAGTCTGCATGTGCTTTGCACATGTCTTTTTGGCATGGGAATATCTATCAATTCTCACCCATCTCCCCCATGTGTGTGTGTGTTTAATTTCTTCTGCTCTAGTAATTTCTTTACCTGCAAAATTACAAATATTGGATTGTCATCCATATTGAAATACTACGAGTTCTCCAACTTAACAATTCCTTTTAGTAATTCCTCGCGCAATCCGTTGTTGCTCAAAGCCATGACGACGAATGAGTTGAGCTTCTCAATAGTGTTTGGCATGCTACCAATGAGCAAATTCGAGCTTAAATCTAACTTTTGAGGCAAACCCAATTGGCCAACTGTGTATGGGATAGAGCATGTACATGTAAGAGAATTATAGCTTAAATCAAGGCCTTCAAGATTTCTGAGACCGCCTAATTGTTTTGTACGTAGCAAGTCAGCAAATTGTAACTTAAATCAAGGTGTACAAGAGAACCTAAACTTAATAATTCTGATGGA
Source organism: Escallonia rubra (assembly GCA_033065855.1). Taxonomy (NCBI): domain Eukaryota; kingdom Viridiplantae; phylum Streptophyta; class Magnoliopsida; order Escalloniales; family Escalloniaceae; genus Escallonia; species Escallonia rubra. The sequence goes on from JAVXUO010002270.1 coordinate 61,570, forward strand.
AGTATCATGCTCAGGCAGTTTTTAGACAATGTGAAGATTTGAAGATACTTCAGAGAAGAAATTTGAGGCGGGATTAACCCGACAAGTGCAGAATTTGATTGGAGACTGAGCTGTTGCAGGGGAGAGTTAAAGAACACTCTGGTTATCTAGAAAAAATGAGAAAAAAGGAAAATGGTAGAGTAAGGTTATATGTTCAAAAATCAAAAAAGAAAATGGTAAGGAGGTGGGTGTTCTTCTGATTATCTACAAAAAAATGAGAAAAAAGGAAAGGGAATGAAAAAACAAAACAAAACAAAAGGAGTTCTTGTATTGTCCTTGTATGACATTGAGTTTTGGAAATGTGTTAGTTTTGGACGTGGTTATATATAGGTGGTTATATATAAAAGGAGAAAATGAGAGAAAAGAAGTTGAGGAAATTAAACACAGAGAGAGAAATGAGAGACGGGATAAGAATTGACAGATATTTCATGTCAAAATGGCATGTGCACAGTACATGCAGATTTAACGTCCGAATTTGAACGGAATTCTAATTTTGGACTTGTTTGCAATGTTTTTGTCAAGTTCAGGTAACATTATTGCAAAAGTTGAAAATACGAGGAGCAACTTGCGAAAACGTTTAAACTTAGGGGACAATTTTATATTTAACCCTGGGCGTAATGACAGATCTACCCATGCCAAAATGACACGTGCACAGCACATGCCATTTTGGTAAAAAGAGCAGAGAGAAAATCTTACTGGTACAAAGATTTGTGCGGACCTTTCCTAGTCCGTCCCTAATGGAGATTGTTGGTGGTGGTGATTGGTCGAAGCTCCAGGAGGTAGCCACTTCTTTAAAAAGTGCTGGGCAAATTCCAGAGAATCCTACAATTCTGGTTGATTTTAGTCCTCTACTGTCTATAGCTCTTAGGTCTATATACAAACCAATTTTTTTCAGAATTACTTCAACTAGCAATTCTAGGTTTGTATGAAGGGGTTAGACGCGAATTTTCATCTCAAGATGGGCGGTTTACGGGAGAGCGAGCAGCCCATGTCGACTCCTCTAGACTAAAGAGTGAAAAAAAACACTTCCGATATTGGTTTGAGAAATGAATATACCGTTTCAAATTGGAATATTCACCTTGTAGTCAAGAGGCGATCTCGAAGACAAATTTTCACCGGACAATCGGAAGATGGCTATTTGTGGCTGGCCTAGCGCATGGGGCTCTGCACTGCCACTCTAGGCAGCATTGAAAATGCGCATTTCTACTGTGGCAAAGGTTAAGTGCATGAATTTTTAACTCAGTTAGGTGGCGAGGTTGCTCAAACCCGTGACCTCCGTGTTTCAACGGATGTAATGGAGCAATCCGTAGTCTCTTTGCACGAGCCTTGTGCACCGGGCACATCGCCTACTCATTGTCGTCTCTCCCCCCCCCCCCCCCCCCCTTTCTTCATGAAGTATTTGTCCTCCAATCTTAGCGTGCACGCATGTGTTGCACTCCCTTTCTAACCAAAAAGTTAAGGATTACTAAGATATTCTTTGATAGGATATTGCTACTATCAAAGCAAGAATTGCTTAAACCAAATCAACGACACCTAATAAAAGCAAAACGTACGCTGATGAGCCATCTTCGGCCAAGCATACGGCGTTAGCTGGACTCACGGGCCTTAATAAATGGTCATTCATAGAGCAATCATGATGATGTTGTGGTTCACCATGTACGTTGATGGTGAATCATATACCCGTAATATTATCAGATCCTGCAGTATTGGTATGTCATGTGATCAGAAATAAAGACTTAGGCCATCCCCTACCTCAAGGTTTTGTTGTGTAGCCAGGGGCACTTCCCTACAAATCCAGATCTCATGGGGGCTTGTTCACAAGGTGCACTAAAAATGTTTTTAGCGGCAAGAAAGTTGGACAAAGCGATGAGACAAAGCGACACTTTTTATATCGCCAAATTCAAACTTTTTATATCGCCAAATTCAAACGTTGCTCTACGTTAGATATTTATAGCACCACAGAGCACCCTCGAATCATCTCCCCTTGCTCTGTCATAGATTTATAGCACCACAGAGCACCCTCGAATCATCTCCCCTTCTCTAAGATAGCACTTCTGAACAAGTCAAAGCAAGATTTTTAGCGTCAAAGGGCAAGTCAAATCTTTGCCACTTAATTGATATTGTTTTCCGTTATGGTACATTATTAGTTCTGCATGGGGCTGCAAGGGGTCCTGTGTGTGATAACTATGAAGGGACCTCTACAAGCTGGGTACAGCCTCAGCAATGAACCTAGCTTGTGCTAGCTGCTGGTCAAATCAATCATTTTCATCCCTTCTTCGAAGAGATTTTATTTCTTCTTCAACTCTGTTGTGCTAGGCCAGTTTGATTTTCATTGTAAAATCATTTGACAAGAAAAGTAGTACCAAGTCATACAGAAATATGAAATTAAGAATCAAGCCTTTTGCTTGGTCAAACAAAGCATTTTTCAAAAGTATTTAGCATTTGTAACTTATGCTTGTATCCTGCTGAAAACGGATTGATACTTCACAGCTATCCATAAGAATTAGTCAACATTATGCAAACTTGGTTGAGTACACAAACTGTCAAGCTCTGTTTTCCTTCAACCTGGTCATTCATGTTTGGGTAGTGTTCAACCCTCACAGCAGTGTTCAACCCTCACAGATTGTAACCAACATGCCATTATATAACTAAGGCTCGTGCATATTCTCCTGGCAAAAATACACACCAAGCCCCTTTACTCCCTCTCCTTCTCTGCAATGGATATCCTCCAGCTTATTAATCTTGAAAACCTGAATAAGAGATTTTGGAGGAGGAGAAGATACACACGACTTGTTGATAGTACTAACAACAAAAGGAAGTTGAAGATTGCTAGGCTTGGTAATAAGAAGCAGCGGCGATTTTGGAAGATAAGACTAGCACCAAAGCTGAGACTGAAGTTTGTATCACCGATCAAGCTTTTCCATAAGTTTAACAATGCTTGCGTTGATGCTATGATACGTCTAATTGTTGTCGAGGATATACAACTCTATGCTGGCCAGGTTAAGCATTGCAATTCAGTGAATAAGCCTCGGGACGCTACCCAGCGGTTGCCAATTGGTTTTGGATTGGATGCCTTAACATGGAGGGGAATCTAAATCATCTACTTATCTGGTTCACTCCTTTACGACAATCCGGTCACATCAAAGCTCCAAGACCAGGGTTTAGCATTGGGTTGTTAATAGCTAGTACGCTTTTAGATGTGGCTTTTACTTGTGTGAAACAACTGTACAATTTGCTTTTCGATTCAATGCAATCTTCTCTGCGAAGTGGAGAAGTAAGCCACCCAATTTTGTACCTTGATACCAAAAGTTGTGAACTGTGATTCAGGTGACTTGCCTATCCAATATTTTAATTTGTTCTAGCAGATCTTCTCTGAAGAATAAAGACTACCAAAAGCAAAATTCATTTTTCTGCTACCAAATTCTAAAATGCAAACATAAGCTCAGGCCTTGTCTGACATGTTTTGCTAAGCCTATTATGATTGATCCTGATTTTGGTACGTAAAAACAAGCCAATTAATCGTAGAATTAGGTAGGCTAACTAGCGAATAATTTCCAGTGGAAAAGGAAAGATCAACAGGATAGGCGTCTAGGTCATGGAAAGCGATATTGCAAGACAAGATTTTCCTGTATCACTACTTACATACCATTAGCAGGAGCTCGAACATTTTACTTTTGGAACTAAGGAGACACAACTGGGGTGGTGAGGTTGAGAACAACCTTTACTCAACTGCATCGATTAGAAAGAAGATCTCATTATGGACTATGTACAGGGACTCCCACACAAGTAACTAACATGGCAGGTATATTTCTTTGATGGCGTTTCTTTTCTTTGGACCTCCTCTGAGAAGGCATCTTGATATAAGCTAATGGAGCATATCTAGTGGCTTTACTCACCCGCAAACTGATTTACATAGTTAAGCAATGGACGTTACCTTGTGTGGCAAGAGAAAGAAAGACAGACTACTAGGCTGCTAGCCTCGGAAACTTTTGGTCACACCATGTCACCATCTAGTGAAAGGTGCTCTTACCCATCCACTCTGGTTTTGAAAAAATTTCATAAATTGAACCCTACCTTATTGAATCTTGTACACAAGGTTTAATGTGCAAAAAGAATCAATCAAATTGATTGATTGATTGGTTAGAGAGATATGAACTCTCAAAAATTGGCATTTAATAAGGTTGAAAAAAGGTCATAATATGAATTCCCACATTGCTTGGAAAATGAAAAAGTAATGTGATATACCTTGTTGTTCTAAAAACAAAAGGTATGCATAGCCATGCCCTCACACACGTGCGGTGCATGCAACGTGCACGCAGCCGCGGCGGGCGACGACATAAAGGCGCACTTTGCATGTGCTCAGGAGCCCTAGCCCCAAGCCCAACCTTAATTTTTTGCGACAACTTCAGCATGTGAATCAAAATAGGTGTGATTTTTTTAACTGAAACAGTGTGGCTGTTGGTAAATTAAACAAATGTTTAATTTTAATTAAATTCAACAGGCACATGTTCACAGTGTCTTTTAGTTCAAAGTTTGCACCTATTTGATGTGTCTGCCAATAGTGATTGTTAAATGACACGTGCAGAGTCATTTAACTGTCATAATTGAACTGTTTGCACTTGTTCAAGGCACTTGTTGGTATTTATAAATAAGGCTGATGGGCAAATTCATTCCTCACTTCGAATTTTTCTCTTGTTCTCTCTGTCAAATTTATGTCTGTTGATTGCAATTTGCTGTAATCAACAAAGTTTTTCCCTAGTTTATTTTGGAAGACAGATTTGCTGCTACCCTAAACAGATTATAAGGAAGCAAATATTGTCTTAAGAAAATAGTACTCAGCATTCGACTGAGACTGTTCATTCAGTTTTCTCCAAACTACCTTATTTTTACTACATTTGATCAAGATCCTCTGTTGTACAGCATTAAATAACAAAAGATTGTCACTGAAAGTGTTTTCTCGCTGTCACTGAAATTTATCATAACTATTTTTTGTCACTAAAAAATATGTAGCAGTATTTTTTTGGTAAAGCATCCTGAGATGTAAAGTTACCCAAAATATGACTGCAAAAGAAGCTCTGTAACTTTCAATTTGGAGTCATATATGGAGATTTGGCGGTAACACTTCATATGTCGTTCTTGATGAGAATTGATAGGCAAATAGAGGTGAACCACGTTTTCGAGTGAAAATGACACTGTATTGTAACATTAATGTATTAAGGTTTCATTTTATTTTGTTTTGGACATTTTGTGCAATCGGTCGTCATAATCTCTGTCTTTCTCATTCCCTCAATCCATTTTCATTCTTTCAAATTTCAAATCTCCACATTACAAATAAACATAAATCGATCAAGGTTATTTTTTTTTTTAAATTAAATTTTTTTTTTGGTGTTAACTTATACCCGCTTTTGTTCTCATACAATTAATAATAATGTCAGTAATACATATATGCAGTAAGAGTTAAGCTTCTTTCATGTAAAATTAGTAATTTATTCTTGACTAACCTTACGTACTAAGTTAAGTAAATCAATATGAATAGTAAAATTATGTAAGAAGTAGTCAAATTGAACGATCTATTTTGTATTAAACATACTCAAGAGTGACGCGAGTTCTTTTATACTGGTCATCAATTTTTTATAATAACTTTTTGGTCCTCCTGAGTAGACTAGGTTTGCCCCTGAAATCAAAAGATGGGACTGGAAAATATCTCCCCAACAGTCCAAGTGTTGGTATGGATAGATGCGGTGCAGATTTTGTTGTTCTTTCTCATGAACAGAGAGGAAAAAACAAAGTGATGCGTGCTATCAGCTCCTTAATGGGTTCACTATACTTGAGCCTCCGGCGGAATAACATGCAACAGTTGAAATGAACACCAAAATGGTGCTGCATAATCTTCGAACAAATGCTTCAAGACATGTCTTGTAGACTCTTTCCTTAAGATACTATTTTCCCTAACACTTCTGGTGTTTGTTCACTGGATTCAATGAAGCTCGATCGAAAGAACCTGGAATTATGAAGTATTTTTAAGTCTGCAAGATGTCTGAATCCTAAGAAATAAAGATATATTAATAAATTGCAATGTGTCAAAAAAAAGATGACTTTACCCCCTTCTATTCATTTCTGGTTGTTAGATCGGCAGACGCCTTAATCCAATGATCCAGACGTGGTAATCATTTGTTACCAGTTTCTGTTGATCGTTCGCACACGCATGTGAGATGCGAGAGATCGTGGCTCGTATGCCGCTCCATACCCGATGCACATATAGCACACCATAACATATCACGTAAATTAAACTAATAAGTGGAAGACCCACTTATAAACTAATTTTACTTTCTGTGTCTCTTCTGTGTGGGATTCAAGTTCCTCGACCATTTCTAAACTTCTATCCATGAACATTCCAAAAAGAACTCAACAGACTCTCATACACTTATTTTGAAAGTTCCGACAATCTCATTAAATCCAAAGCAATAAACACTTCCAAAATGAACTTTTTTTTTTTTTTTGGGTGTCTGCTTTTGCGCTCTGTTTTGCCATAAATTTTGTATCTGTGTAAACTTAATATGAGCAACCACCTGAAACTCATTTTTTTCTTAGGTAGCGTTGAAACACTTTCAGTTTTCAGATTTTTGTTCAATTTTGAAAACTGGAAGAAATATTGGCGTTTGACAGACAATTTTAGTTTTTTTTTCTTTCAGTTTTGTAAACCAATTTTTAAAATGAGAATGTTCTTAGAGTTTTCAGTTTTCATTTTTTTCTTGATTTATAACTTTTGTTAGGAGCATTTCATGTTTCTTTTTCCCTTCAATCTTCATTACCAACACCTATCACTCAAGAACCCCAAATCACCGCCATTGCCGACCACCATACCTATTGATCGCTATTGCCGCCACCACCACCATCACTGACGAGAGCACACCCGAACACCAAACTACAAACACTGCCAACGACCACAGCTAATGACCGCCGATCTGCCACTGCCACTAATAAACACACCCAAACACCAAATCTACCAACACCGCCAACCATCATAGCCACTAACCGCTACCACCACCACCACTAGTGCGACCAACACCCACGAACACTGTCAATTACCATAGCCAATGATAACCACAACCACCACCACCACTGACCAACACCGTCGAACACTAGATCCTCTAACATCAGTTACCATCACGACACCGCCACTCCTTTAAATCCAAATCAACCATCATGTTGACCACCATTGTTTCTACAACAAACATCACTACAAGATCTCATCCATTGCTTAGTCGTAGGATCTTCGACCTGCGTAAGTAAATTCCAAGTCATTCATAATCATTCATCCAATCGAACCCTAATCAAACCGAATGAAACCCTAATTCGCAAGTTAGTGTGTTACTGCCATAACAGTTGCTGAACGGTGACAGGGGAGATGTGTAGGTCGTGGTGGGGGCGCTTCTGATTGTTTAAAATGGGAACTCAAAAAAGCTTTCTAGTATTGAAAAATGAAATAAAAGAGAAGAGAGGAAAAATAGAACAGAAGAAAAGAAAAATAGAATTAAAAAAAAATAAAAACCAATTATACAAAAATGCTATCAAACAATTCATCAGTTTGTAAACAAAGAAAACTCAAATAAAATTTGGTTTTGATTTTTTTGAAAAATAAAAACTCAAAATTGAAATGTATTTTAAACTCATCCTTAATTTTCTTGTATCTCTATTTCTAAAAGAAAACTCATCGTTGCTGACTCAGACGTGCTTTGGGCTGGGCTGACCCAGCCCATTCAACATCTCTGCTTTACTTATTTCTCCACAGCAGAAGTTTAATGTGCATCCGTCATACCATATCTTCCCCCCGTTGTTCCTCACACTCCCGCAAAGTTGCAAGCTAACTACCCCGATCTCTCTCCATCATTATATCAACATGTCTCTGCCTTTTCGGCTCACACACCTCCGTTCACTTTTGGGCCGTTAGATCAAAGCTCCCTTATTCAGTAACCCGTCTCTCTCTCTCTCTCTCTCACACACACACACGCAGAGCTACACAGTTTAAGGACCCAACTGTAGCAAGTGATGCACTGAGAAAAAGAGAACTGGGACATGGAGAGCAGGGTCGGTGTCAATTACGAAGGTGCAGCGGACGGTCACTATGCCCGTCTTCACGACATCGACGACATTGGCGTCGCCGCCGGCTCGGACGACTCGCGGCTGAACCAGCTGGGGTACAAGCAAGAGCTCGGCCGCAGATTGTCGTACGTTCACTTCTCTCTCAATCTCTGCAAATGTTCTTACTAAGCTCGAATTGAGATCCGTGTGGGTTTTGATGGAATTCTGTGTGGATGACTTGAATTTCTGAAGTTCTTACAAGGGTAAATTTCTACAGATAAAATGAGTCAATGACACTCACTTATCAGTGTTAATTAGAGCACAGTGTAAGTAGTAAAAATTGACAAAACCTCCATGAAACCTTTTGGAACGACACTGCGTGATACTTAAGATATGTTTCTGGGGATAGTTTCAGTTTTATGCCAGAAGGGGAGTAGTTTTGTTGAAAAGTGTCGAAACTGATATTTGAATTTTACTTTTTAATACTTTAACTATATTTTCGTCGGCTAAAACTCTCTTTTAAATTGTTATATATGCTCTTTAGTTACACTTATAAAGTTCTGATACTAAAAATGAAACTCAAACATGGTTTTCCTTCAAAATATAACTTCGTACTAGTTTGTGCAACGAAAAGAGAAAAAGAAATTCACAGGAAAGTTATTATGAACTTATTTTGCAAGAAGTTATAAAGATTGTGGGGGAGGATGATGAGACTATGAGTCATGGCACTATTTATGAATGAATACAGAGAGAAGAGAGAGGGGTAGATAGTGGTTAGCGCATGGAATACAAAAAAGTTTTTAGATTTTAAGTTGATTTATGATTTACGTAAATGACGATTATCAAGTTTTTTTATTTTTTAGATTGAAATTAATATTTCTATAAATGAATAGAAAGTTCTTATTGAAAAAAGTGCTTCCTATTAGTTTGTTCTCACGAATGAATAGCAAGTACTTTTTCGACTCTCATGAGTGACAAAATCTCTAATGCTATATGATTTACAATGACAATAAACATGATACTCTGATCATTTTCATGATTCACCATAATTCATCTTCCAAAATTTGGGTCAAAATGTTTGTTGACTTTAACATGGTCCAAAATAAAGGAACAAAATTTCGGTATGTAGGGAAAGGTACAACGCAACATGGGTTTCTTTATTATTTTGATAGAATAGAATGACTTTCGCTATGAACTTGATGTAACTTGATTGCAATGCAATCTCATCGATAAATATTTTTGTTATCATTCAACAACAACAACAAAAAAAGGTGGCGTTTAAGTCTAGAAAAAAATGAAAATTAGGTTAAAATTTTTTGTTTAAAAAATGTATAGGTTTGTGTGGACAATAATTAGCTTTGTTTGATGTGTGTGGAATCTTGTAGGGCCCTTGCAAACTTCTCAGTAACCTTCTCAATCATCTCGGTTCTCACCGGTATAACCACTTTATTCGGGAATGGCCTCACCTACGGTGGGCCCATGACTATGGTTTACGGATGGCCCATAGTCGGCCTTCTGACGCTCTCCGTGGGCCTGTCAATGGCCGAGATCTGCTCCGCCTACCCAACCTCCGGTGGGCTTTACTTCTGGAGCGCTAAACTTTGCGGTGATGATTGGGGCCCATTTGCATCTTGGCTCACTGGCTGGTACGTACCTTTGTTCTCTTCCCTTTAGCAAAACCACTGATGCCTTATGGTTAGTCGTGACTTATTAGGTTCAATTGACCGCATGATTTGTACTGTTTAAAGAAAATGTTCAGTGATATCGGATCATTATACGAGGCAAGCGGCTGGTGTGCTGCAAGTGGTGAGTGGGGTGTGGTGTTATTTGGGGACGGGGTCGAAGGATTATTTATGATATTTTCACAGTTCTAGATCGATCGGTACAACTAGAACAGTTGTATATTATAGTGTATTTTAGACTTGTGATGAGTCGATACCTGATAAATGGGTTGCTAATTGGTCCCAAAATTTCTTTTATCATTAGAACAAAAGTCTAGTAGAAATAGGATGAATTTTTGCAAAAAAATCATATTTTTCTATCATGGTAAGAACGTCATCTAAGAATTTGATGGTGACTTTTGAAAATATGATGTAACCCTTATACAATTTTTTTTTGTGTGTGGTATCGGCGATGGAATTTGATTAGCACTA